>APFE031261384.1:164957-217749 GCA_000404065.3 Pinus taeda
GTGAGAGATTCGCCAAAAAATTATATATACATATTATATTATTGATAAAATCGTCTTCCATTTTTCCTATATACCATGGAGATTCGCCCATTTATCATATATATAAATTTAGGGGGGGTTCTTAAAATTTTCCCTGCAGTGAAAGCAAGAATAAGGAAAAGAGAAAACAAAAATGGAAAGAGAGGAAGACAAATACTGTACAAAATACAAAATCTTCATGCACTCATTGTGAGAAGGATGGGCTGGATGATGAACACTGCTGGATTATGCATCAAGAGCTGAAATCCAAGAAGTACGATGGAAAAAAGAAGAAGAATGTTGTAGCTATTCAAAAAGATTTTGGGTCAGACTAAGGAGATGAAATAACGATCGTAGCCACAGGTATAAAAGGTTGTCCTCTTTAGAAAATGTAGAAATCAAGAAGCAGGTACAAGCGCTACTTGAGAAAGGGTTCATAAGGCCTAGCACATTGCCATGTGGGTCTCCAATTGTCTTGGTGAGAAAAAAAGATGGTTCATGGAGAATGTGCATTGATTACTGAGCACTAAATAAGATAACGATAAAAAATCACTATCCCCTTCCTCGCATAGATGATTTATTAGATCAATTGAAAGAAGTTGTTTTTTTTCCAAGTTGGACTGGCATAGTGGTTATTATCAGGTTGGAGTTGCAGAGAAAGATGCATGGAAGATTGGTTTCAAAACAAAGCAGGGATTGTATGAGTGGTTGGTTATGCCTTCTGGCTTAACTAATGCTCCTGCTACTTTCATGTGAGTAATGAATGATGTACTTAGACCTTTTCTTGATAATTTTGTCATTGTATATTTGGATGACATTCTTATATTTAGTAAAAAATGGGAAGAACACTTGCAGCATGTAAAGTAGACTCTAGATGTTTTGAAAAGAGAAATTCTTTATGTTAAGCTATCAAAATGTGAATTTGGCAGAACATATTTGAATTATTTGGGTCATATTGTAGGGGGTGGTGAATTGAAGATAGATTCCTCTAAGGTTGCATTCGTTATAAACTGGCCTAAACCCAAATCAACTACAGAATTTAGAAGCTTCCTAGGAGCAGCACAGTATTGGAGAAAGTTTATTTCCAACTTTTCCTTGATTGCAGCTCCCTTATATGCTTTAACATGATTGAACAAGATGCTTCAGTGGGGAGGAAAATAGTAGAAAGCCTTTGACACCTTGAAAGAAAATATTAGTACAACACCAGTACTAGCACTACCTAGTCTTCAAACACCATTTGAAATTGAAACATATGTGAGTGACTATGCCATGGGAGCAGTGTTGATGCAGCACAGAAAACCCATATGTTATCATTCTAAGACATTTAATTCTCCAGTAGTAAATTATCCCACATATGATAAAGAATTGTATGCATTAATATAGAGTGTGAAAAAGTGGAAACATTACCTAATGGGAAAAGAGACAATTATACATACTGATCATCAACCACTTCAATATTTTCACTCACAAACTAAGTTGCAACAATCAAGACACTATAGGCGGATAGGTTTTCTACAACAGTTTCATCTTGTCATCAGATATAAAAAGGGCATACACAATAAAGTTGCAGTTATGTTGTCCAAACCAACCATAAATGCATCTACTATACTTAAGCATAATATTGCATGAAAGCTACATTGAACAGTATGCTCAAGATATAGATTTTAAAGATGTATATGCAGCTTTAAGTCATGGAAAACAAGTAGAAGAACTAGATTATCATGTTAAGGACCAACTCTTGTATCATTTTGGAAAGTTATGTATTCCACAAACTAAAAGAGTAAAGAAAATTCAAGAAGCACACACTTCTCTAATATCAGGTCAGCTTGGTGTAAGTAAAACAGTTGGACAACTGCAAGGATTTTGTTATTGGCCAAAAATAAATGAAACCATTTCTAGATATGCAAGAAGGTGTACCATGTGTGCTAAAAGCAAGCCCAACTATAGAAAACTAGGCTTGTACACTCCACTACCAGTTCCTTCTCATCCTTGGGAAACTGTTTCCATGGAATTTGTTGGAGGACTGCCTAAATCTAAAAAAAGTCATGACTATTTATATGTTGTTGTGGATAGATTTAGAAAAATGTGTATTTTAATACCTTGTAACAAACAGATTACACCTGAACAAACTGTGAAGTTTTTCTTTCAACATGTATGGTTTCATTTTGGATTACCCATTTCCATTATATCTGATCGAGATACCTGATTTCTTGGGAAATTTTGGTCAAGTTTATGGGAATTGATGGACACCAGACTAAAGAAGAGCACAAATTTTCATCTGCAAATAGATGGCCAAACAAAAGTGGTTAAGAGGACAATGATCTAGTTGATCAGAGGCTATTGCAACAAGCATCCCAAGATTTGGGATGAACATTTATGTTATGTGCAACATGCTTACAACGGAGCTAAACATTCTTCTACACAGAGATCTCCTTTTCAGACCTGTTTTGGTTTCACACCAAAATCTCCCTTGGATTTTGTCTTTGGTAGAGACATAGAAGTTGATGGACACACTGATCTAGACAAGGAAGCCAAGTTCATTGAACAAATCCAAGAGATTCACTAGGTAGTACAGGAATAGTTGGAAAAGAGCCAAGCTGAGTACAAGGCAAGGCATGATAATCATTGGATTGAGCATAGTTTCCAAGTTGGTGATCATGTCTGGTTGTATATCAACAAAGACAGAATGCAAGGTGAAGGTAAGAAGTTGTTGTGCCCTACAACAATCCCCCATTTCATATCATTGTTATCCCAAAACTATAATGTGAAATGGGTCCCTTTTTAATTTTAATTGGTATCAACTTAGTCCTATCAAAAATGTCCGAAATAATAAAATAAAACATTACTAAACCTTTTTGATAAACCAATCAAAGGCCTTATATATAAATAATTAATATTTTATCATTGCGATAAAGCGATCGCAAGATCGCATATCGTAATGACAAGGGAAACACAACTTAAGGACCCATTGGTTTTCTCCGATGCGAAATAGGCTATCGGATATCGGCAATAATAAGGTGGCGCAATAAAACTCCCTCTCGCTCCGATGTGATGCGATATCACTATCGGCGATCGGCGAATTACAATGCATGCTTTTAAAGTGCCCCAATCAATACTCCCGACGCGATGCGAGATCGCTATCAGCGATCAGAGATTCCAAATGCAACCAGTATAACTATTTAAGATTTCCCCGATGCCCGATAGCGATAAAGCCAAAAACACGAATTTCAAGGAAAATCATAAAGCGGGTTTATTACGATTAATTCGTATTAAAAGCCTTATCTTCCGAAGAGCCATTCATCCACAGTCAACCGCCAAAATATCCAAGGCACGCTTCAAATAAATCATTCGGCCAATAATCGAAATGATGGGCATTTAAAGGATTGACAGGTCTTAACGGCCATTTAATGAAACAGTAAGCCTAAAATATTTTCACAGACTGTATCCGAGGCCACCTTATGTTAAACATTCATCATGCATTTATCAATATATATCTCACTCATATTCATTTTGCGCTATCAATTCTCTGTATTACGTTCATTATCATTCCCGTGCAGAATTCTTCCGAAGTAACAGCTTCAAGCAGAATGGGGAAGAAGTCCAAGAAAACTACAATTGCTTCCGCTTCGCCGGCCACAGGGCAACTCATCGTTGATCCAGGAACTAAAAAGAAAGGATTAATATCAGATACTACATGCCTAGGACTCACCAAAACTACTTGGCAAGGTATCTATAATTTGGTTGAAGCCGAAGGGCCAATGATGACAGTAGTACAAGCCTCAGCAGATAGCACTCGCAAACCTGATGCCAATCTAAAGGATTTAGCCAACTCTTTTCTTCATCAGATAGCATCTCGGGAACAAATCATCCCATATACAGACATGGTGAGATGGGCAATTCAGGAAATCCCAATCACAGACAGAACCTTCAGCACCAGAGATGCAAGAATTTTCGGTTCCTTTCAAGCTGAGGATTTGAGGCAAATGTATCATTTACCTGTGCCAGAGAAGAAGTATAACACGACATTTCTGGAGAAGTTCCGAGCTAAGAACGAGACTGAATCCGAACCCATTCGGGATAGGCAAAATCGAGCAAAACACAAGCATGAATCTTCGGGTAAGTACTCGGTCGATTCTCTATGCTCTCCTTATTGCTATGCTGCGATAATGATGTGTAGGTTGTGGGGATTACATGATTCCGCTAATTTTACTATAGAAATGGTTCCCTTGATGGAAGCGGCATGTAATGGTGAGATAATGGATTGGGCAACTATACTGTCCCATAAGTTAGCAACCGCAATTCTTGATTTTAGAACCAAGTCCCGCGTCACTGAAAGGCTCATTCCCCCATTCTACTATAGCGCTTATATGCTAGACATCATGTGTTTTAAATCTGAATTACCTGTTCTTGGATGGAGGTGGACGTCGCAAGACCCCCCACCCATTCACATATATCATCAAAAGTTGTGGAAAACCAACTATAAGCACCATTTATACCAAATCTGCAACGGCTTCATGTTGCCCATTCATAATTCTATTTTCAATAAGCCTGCCCCTAAGATTTCCTACCAAGCAGGGATTGGTTTAACATCCATAGGAATTTGGTTCGAGGAGGAAAAGTTCACTTATATCAAAATTTTTGGCAGTCAAGCCAAACCTCACATTCTTCCTTTGTACATACCTGATAAACTGCTGGCCAGGGAGATAGCCTATCAGATTATCTCTGATGGAGTTACACAAACTCTAAAGAAGAATAAGAAGCAGGTCTGGCCCTCTTTTCCCTTGAGATGTGGTATCTACACTCTACATGATTTCAAACATGCAGAGAAAGAAGCTGAAAAAATAAAGGCATTAACTTTGGCAACTCCCCCTAGCAGGCGATTTGATCCACGAAAAGTCGCCTATAATGCACTTGAACAAGCCAAATTGACCAAGTTTGAACATAAAGAAGATAGGTTCAAGGACTTGCTCTCATCGGCCGAGTCAATGTACCAAGTTAGATCGCTTGCTATAATTGAATACAAAGATGAAGGATTAGTTGAGTTCAACAGACTTAGAGAACAGAGGTTGCAAAATCTGCCTCTAGATCTATTAGCGACAACCCCAACAAAAGAATCAAGCGAGCCTGAGCAATGACTTGTTAAGGAACCTCCTGTTACATCAAAGCAACAGGAAGAAGTGCGTGAGAAAAAACAAGAGGAGACCCAGGCGAAAGAGCAAGAACAGAGCAGCATGAATATAAATGAAAATACTCAAATTGACCCGAAATTGCTCCAGGAATGGTAGCAATTCAATTCAATTATTGGTAATCTTGAATACTCTAAAGATGACGAGACATCAAAAGAGGTCAATACACAAGAGGCGACTTCAAAGCAGGTTTCAGGTGAAACGAACGACCCACCCAAGTCAAGAGAAGCAGAAATAATCCCAAAGGATCCTTCCGACCAGGTTGTGTTGCAGATTGAAGAGATTCCTCCCTTAGACGTCTTCTATAGCCCAAGACATAAAGCTGTGGTGAAACGACAGAGGAAGAGGAGAAGGACTAATCAACCTTCCTTATTCCCAGAACAAACAGTGACGGGCAATGTGCTTCGGAAAGAGGAATTTGACCCCTCTGATGATTTAACTAAACTATCACAATATGCTGGAGCCTATTCGGCGGCGACAATAGACAAAGCATCAAAGGTGAGCAGTTTATTGAAGACAGAAGACCAGGATATCATTTCTCTACAAGTGCAACTATCGGAAGCACAGCAAAAGGCCGAGCAGGCAGAAAAGCAATTGTTAGTACAACAAAAAATAAATAATCAATTGACCAAACAATTGCAGGAAGAGAAACAGAGAATTGATGACAGCGCAGTTCAAAAGCAGAAGCAACTATCTAAGGCATTGGCGCATCTAAAGGCATCAAATGAACAAATGCTGAAGTCCAAAGATGAGAAGATTGCTCAGTTATTAGCCCAGCTAGAACAAACAAAGAAGCTTCCACGGATAAATGAATTCAAAGCAGAGGCATTACAACTAAACAAGGGATTGATAAATCAGGTAAAGCTTTTATGTCAGCAAATCGCCCAGGCGGAACCATTATGGGAGTTAACGACATCAATAAGTGAGAAAGTGGAAAAGGCTAGAATAGACTTGGATCCAGCTGAAGAAAGATTGACAAATTTTCTTGAATGGCAAGATATCGATCAGGGACAGGCGGCTAATTTACAAAGGATTTTAGAATCACATAAAGAGATATTATTTACAGAATGGCAGTCTCAGTTAATGAAGGTAGAAAGAGCAATATCAAGATGAAAAACAACCACTAGTAATTTGGTTGAATTGGTTAATAATACTCTTTAATTGTCTAACATTATCTCTTAATGTACTCCAAGCAAATTAACAACAGCGAAAAATATTGGAGCAGTCATGTTACCCGGAGCTAGAGAAAAATGGAAGGTTAATCGCAGGGATTAACCGTTTGACATGGAACTCCTATTGGTTCTTTTTAGTCAAGCCGCACAGCCAGAGAGCCACCCTCAAATGCCTTACAGATGCGATCGGGTATATTATTCCCGATATTCAGGATGCGACCTATGCTGCCCAACTCAATTATTGCCTCAACAGACCACCCGAAGTGGAGCCAATGCTTGCGATAAGTCAGCTCAGGTTTAAAGGCAAACAACCTGAATGATGATTCATGCCGCCGACTACCAGATCACTGCAAAAAGAGATAGTTATCATCAATTGATACCAATTAAATAGAATTTTAGTTTCATAGATATTTAGTTTAGTGTAGTATTTATAGACCCTTTCATGCATTTAGAAAGGGTCGTAAAGTTTTGTATATGACTTAAACCCTGAAGTTGCACTATTGTACTTAAGGGATATTCCTTTATGAAACTGGACCAATCATTCTAATTTTGAGAAAGAAGCTTTTATGTAAATGTGCACTATTGTCTTTGTTTGAAAGTATTTCTGCGTTGAAGGAAGAATTTCAAATAACGATTGATATTGGGATTGATTAGCAGCTCATATGGTACTATTATCTATGTTTGAACTCATTCTTCTTTTATATGAATTGTCATCTGAACGCTCTTGCTATTATCGCATATGTATATGTGTTTTAACAAAATTCTTTATTCATTCCACTATTGGCTGTTTATAGTATGCTTTTCTTCTAATCATGTACGTATCGATGATATAAATGATAAGTGCAGCAATCTTGTGTTAATCACTTTGTTTAACTATTTAAATGAAGTAATCTTTGAATGAATAAATATCTATGTTTATTTGATAGAGTCATCTATATGCCTGTCAATAGACAAAGATCATCAAACGCTCATTCCAAAGAATAATTGTTCCCGATTATATTAGTTCTTTTATTTTGTTGATAGATTAAGTTATTCGCCTATCATTAGATTAGATAACCAATCGCTCATCCACCCCTTTTATTCATTATTGGGAAACTGGTCCCATTATATCCAGTCGGAGCCACCATCGCAAGCGAAAAAGGAGTTGTACTAAGGCCCGGACCGGGTGCTTATCCCCCAATGTTGATACAACTATTTTTGAGGCATCAACATTTCTAGCGCTAGAAGGAGGGCCATCCACTATGAATGGCGAGTAATCGAAAACCTACAGACCATTCACAGAGTAAATCACCCTCCACCTCTCCTCGTACCTCTCATTTGCACGCTGAAACATCAGTATCCAGACGAGAAGAGGAAGGATCAACTACTACTGCTCAACCTCATCATACTTCAGAAAATTTAAGCCCGGAGTCCCCTGAAGTTCAGTCTGCAATCCAAAAACTTCAAGGCTTATCAATTTCACCTCCTAAATCTTAAGTATCACAAGGCAGTCAGACTTTGCAATTCCACTTACCTCATCACCTTACCAGACTTCAAAGTGAAAAACTCGGTATTGAACCACCTGAGTTTCCTTTGCCCGAAAGGAAAAGGATTAAAAAGAACGCTGAAGGTTCTGGTAGTGAAACCTTTTCTCCATCATCTTCCATTTCATCATCACCCGTGCGAAGTCAAACACCCACTTCACCATTACATATTATTGTTCACCAAGGGACTTCACCTCCAACATCACAATCCTTTCTGTCTTCATTTCCACCTCCTCCCCAAGCACCTAGAACACCACAGGAAATCACTAGTACTCCCAAAATGGCTCAAAGACCATGGAGAAGTCCTAGTGCTGTCACTATGCCTATGCCTTTACATCCATTACCTGATTATCCTGAGAAATGGTTACCAAAGTTCAATCCAAATGCTGGAACATTAGCTGAGGAACACATAAATAATTTCATGTTGTCAGTTAATTTGAAGGGAGTAACTGAAGAAGATGTCGTAGTTAGATTGTTCCCTTATACATTACAAGGAACAACAGGGTCTTGGTATTTTTCCTTGCCCGCTGGATCCATCACCAGTTGGAATATCTTTCAGGAACAATTTCTTACCAAATATGGCGATGATAGATCCTTGGCTACACTCATCAACGACCTTTCCAATCTAAGGATCGAGTCAAGAGAACCAATTAAGGAGTTTAACTCCCGATTTAACAAACTCTTGAACAAAATCCCTACCGATGATAAGCCAAGTGAACAAATTAGAAGCGAATGGTATATTACATCCTTACCCTCAAACATAGCCATTTTTGTAGATAGGGCTAAACAACCTACATTGGCTAAAAACATGAAAGAAGCCCTCGCTGGCAAAAAACGTGTAATCACTTTGGAAAAGAAAGCTGCTCTAGAGGAACGAAAATCCAAAAAAGTTTCTTTCAAGGATGATTCAAAGAAGAAGATCACCAAGGATCCATATGACATGGAGGGCCTTCAAAAAGTCCTCAAAACCATGTCAAATGAAATGGTTGAGATTAAGAAGCAAGTAGCAGAGATCTCAACAAAGAAACCTTACAGGAATTTTAAGAAGCCCGAGTCCAAGCCTCCAAATGTTATATCCTATCCAGATTCAGATCCTGATGAAGAAGAAGAAGAAACAACTACACCATCCGATGAAGTAGAAGAAGAGGAAGTTGTTGAATGCCATGGAATGTGGGACTTTATACTACCTAACTCCAATACTGAAACCAAACAAGAAGCCTTTCCCGTGACTACCAGGAGTAAAAGTACTCCTCAACCTGTTCAGGCTAATTCAAAGAAAAGGAGTGTAGGTACCAATACTACAAAAGAAAAGGTACACACAAGAAAGCCAGCCACAACAGTATCTCAAAATCAACCGTCATCCTCCAATATGCCTACATCATCTAAGACGTTGGTGGTATCTGACTCAATGGACTATAATATTGTTGATGATATGAAAAAGACTAAGGCAAACATCACCATGTTTGAACTTAGTAAATTAAAACATCAAAAAAAATTACTCCTCAAAGAAATCAATGCAGTTCCTTCTTCACCTCTTCCCAGTAGTAGAGTTGCAAGCGATTTAGGACAACCACCTTTTGGTAGAGTTGAGGCAACCGATACAATTCTAATTGGAGATAGATCAAATTCTCATACTCCTCCTTTCCTCTTAACATATGAAATTTACAATCGAAATCTACATAACTGCTTAATTGACTCTGGGGCATCATCCAATATAATGCCAGCTTCAGTTTGTTCTAAACTGAACATAGAACCTCCGAAATCCTCAATTCACATTGTGCAGCTAGATAGAACTAAAGTTCAGGTTTTAGGGGAAACAAACTCTGTTACAAGTAGGTTATCGACGGATCCGCGAGTGGTCCAAAGGATTGACGTCTTAATCGTCGATATACCTGAGTTCTATGGTTTAATTT
This sequence comes from Pinus taeda, assembly GCA_000404065.3. Lineage (NCBI taxonomy): Eukaryota > Viridiplantae > Streptophyta > Pinopsida > Pinales > Pinaceae > Pinus > Pinus taeda. The sequence continues at coordinate 174,770 of APFE031261384.1, forward strand.
TAAGTAGGAATTGGTTAGAAAAGCTCCATGGGTATATTTTCACCGATTGGTCCCATATGTGGCTCCCCTATAAGGGAAAGCTGAACCAAATAAAGATCGATCGGGAGAAACACATGATCCACACTGTTACAGAGTTCGAACAAGAAAATCAACCAGTTGCATTTAAAAACAATATCTTAGGAAATTATTCTTCTGAATCATTTTTTGGCAATTATATTGCCCAGCCATCTCCTTTCTCGGTAAACAATTTCACATCACAAATTGAAAATTTTTCACAGACTCATAAGTCTAGATGTGTTAATGTTACTGAGGATTTTGTAAATAAAAATGTAGATAATTCATTATTTTGGTCTTTATATTTCGATGGGTCTAAGTCTAGTGAAGGCTCAGGAGCAGGATGTATTTTGGTTAGTCCACAAGGAGAAAAAACAATGCTGTCCTGCAGACTAGAGTTAGAATGCACGAATAATATAGCAGAATACGAAGCCTTAGTCCAAGGACTATATAACACGATTGGCCTCAAGGTCCAATATTTGAAAGTGTTTGGAGATTCTTAAATCATTGTTAAGCAGGTAAGGAATACAATTCATTTCCTTTCGAACCATCTCAAACATTATCAGTCGTTGGTACAGGAACTCACCTCCCACTTTCTGGCATTCAATATTTCTTCCATTCCCGGGTCTCAAAATTCAGCAGCCGACTTGCTAGCCAATGTCGCTTCCAAGCTCCTTCCTTTTGAAGACTATAGCCCAGATATATTTTCAGTAGAATTGCTTTTTAGACCATCAATTCCTGATAATGTCACTAATTGGAGAGTATTCAACCAAGATGAAGACATTTTACAGTTTTTAACCTCCGAAAAATCCTATAATGATCAAATCATTGAGGAAAGCGAACATGATATTCAAATGCGAGGTAAGCATGAGGAAAATTCAATCCCAAAACCTGTGGTGGAGCTTGAGGATCTTTACGATATTAAAGACAGGTTTAAACCTGTGACCAAAACAAAGCTCTAGAGCTCTACCTTAAGGTTTGAATTGATAAACCTTGGCACTGAGAAAACTCCTCAAAACATTAATTTAGGATTAGGACTTTCCGTGGAAGAAAAGGAAGCATTCATTAGACTGTTACAAAACAATAAACATATTTTTCCTTGGAAATATGACGATTTGAAAACATATGATACATCCATTATCCAGCATACCATTCCAATGCTTCCCAAACAGAAACCAGTTCAACAAAAGTTGAGAAAAATACATCCAAACTTAGAGAGTCAAATAAAATCAGAACTCAATAAACTCTTGAAAGCTAAGATTATTTTTCCCGTTCGACACTCAAACTGGGTTTCCAATATGGTGCAAGTCAGAAAGAAAAATGGCGACATAAGGATTTGTATCGATTTCAGAAATTTAAATAAGGCGAGCCTAAAAGATAACTTCCCATTACCCACTATGGAGCAAATACTCCAATCAGTGGTAGGCTCTGAGTTAATGTCCTTTTTGGACATTTTTTCAGGATATAATCAAATTTTGGTCCATCCTGATGACCGACTCAAAACCACATTCAGAACAAAATGGGGAACGTATGCGTATCAGAAAATGCCTTTCGGACTTAGTAATGCAGGAGCCACGTTTCAAAGAGCGATGGATATAGCTTTTAAGCGGTTAATTAAAAAAACAGTAATCCTTTACTTAGACGATATTACTGTATTTTCTAAAGAGAGATCCAATCATTTGCATGATTTAAATCAAATATTTCAACGCTGCAAAAGATATGGTATTTCACTCAACCCTAAAAAATATTTCTTCGCTCTTGGTCAAGGAAAGCTCTTAGGCTTTATCGTTTCTAAAGATGGCATTTATATTGATCCAAACAAGATCAAAGAAATCTCTAAAATCCATTTTCCTCATAATAAAAAATCCATGCAGTCATTTTTAGGCCAAATAAATTTTGTTAAAAGGTTTGTTCCAGACTTTTCTCAAATCATTTTGCCACTTCAAACTATGATTAAGAAAAATTCAGTCTTTAAATGGGGATCTGCAGAAAAGGAAGTGTTTGATTTGATCAAGCAATCAATAATCAATGCCCCCGCTTTAAATACCCCTAATTTTCCTAATCATTTTACATTGTATACTATCTCATCCGATTTGTCTTATGCAGTAGTACTCACACAAATCAACAATCACAATTTGGAAGCACCCATTTCATTCTATAGTTCAAATCTTCAGGGTGTTGAATTGAATTACTCCGAAGTAGAAAAAGAAGCCTTTGATGTATATAAAGCTGTCAAACATTACAGACCCTTCTTTTTAAAAGCCCATACAAAAGTTATAGTTCCTTTCCCATCAGTAAGGCAACTAATAATCCAAAGGGAATTGGGTGAAAAAAGGGCAAATTGGGTGACAGCACTTCAAGAGTATGACTTAGAAATTAAACCAGCAAAGATTGTTAGTGGCCAAGGTTTTTGCAGGTTATTGGTAGGAGCATCTCACATTCAAGAATCAGGTGATACAGATCAAACCGAAGAGATCCAATGGATAAGTATCGCTGACTCTGAATCACAATATGTTGATTTAATCATTTATTTGAAAAATGGATATGCACCTCCTAATCTATCTTACAAAAACAAAAGGGCCATTAGATTGAAAGCAAAAAATTTCACAATTATTGGTGATGTGCTTTTTAGGCAAAACAATGATTCAATTTTATTAAGATGCCTAGAAAAACTTGAGGCACAAAAGGTTTTGCAGGAATTACACGATGGACCGGCAGGAGGACACTTTGGAGCTGACACAATAGCTCACAAAATCATCCATGCTGGATATTGTTGGCCCACTCTGTTTAGAGATGCTCATGAATATGTAAGGAAATGCCGAAATTTCCAAACTTCTAGTGGAAGACAAAGGAAACCAACCTTCCCTTTGCAACCAGTCAACATTGAACAACCGTTTGAGCAATGGGGATTGGACATCATTGGAGAAATTACTCCACATTCTTCCAAACAACATAAGCATATCCTTACCGCTACTGATTATTTTACCAAGTGGGTTGAAGCAATTATTGAATTCATAGACCAATTCATCATTACCAAGTTTGGTGTCCCAAATGCCCTTGTTTTTTATAATGCATCTTACTTCTCAGGCAATGCTATGTTTGATTTCGCAATTAAAAGAGGATTTAAATTGAAATATTCTGCTAATTATTATCCCCAGGGTAATGGTTTAGTAGAATCTACAAATAAAAATCTGATTAAAATTATCAAGCGAACTATCGAACAGAATCATAAAAACTGGAACAAATATTTAAAATTTGCATTATGGGCTGATAGGATAACACAAAAGGCTTCCAGAGGTTCTTCTTCGTTTAATCTTGTGTATGCAAAAGAAGCAGTGCTACCAACAAATCTTGTCCTTCCTTCTCTAGCCCTAGTTGACTTTATTGAAGAAAGCCCTTCTTCTTCTTTACAACTTAGACATGACCAAATTCTAAAATTGGAAGAGAAAAGAGAAAAAGCCAAGATTATCCATGCAAAACATCAGCAAATCATCAAGTCATCATTTGATTCAGTCTCATCTGGTTTCAAACAATTTCAAGTCCGTGATTTCGTTCTGAAATGGGACAAAGCCCATGAAGATAAGGGAAACACACGAAGTTTCAAAAGATGTGGCTTGGACCATTTCAGATCTGTGAAAAGATAGGCCATTCGACCTTCATATTACAAGATTGATCAGGGTTGAGAGAATCTCTCCCTGTTAATGGCCTTATCTTAAAGAAATTCTTCAATTGAGGAGGTAACCCCTTCTCCTTTTAATAGAATTTTGTAGTTTGTAGGAACATTAGAAAATAAAGTTGTGAGGTATCTTCCATTGACCTTTGATGTACTTAAAGAGTTTCTCAAAACAAATAGTGTGATATTTACTTTTAAAATAATAGAAGTCTTAAACAAAAGGGATAATTTCTAGGGAATTAGATATAATTGCATTCTGAAACCACACCTCAATCTTTGTCAACGCTTCTCAAAGTTTAGAAATATTGTAAATCACTTTTGGTTTTCAAATTCATCACAACCAGGTTATCAATATCAAAATAGGAACTAATCCAATTTCCGCATCTTCAACTCTTACCTTTTCGTCCATTTACTCTTAAGGAGAAAATTGTCTATCCCACTCACCAAAGCTTGTGATTACTCAAAGTGTAATTCTAAAAATATTAGATATAAAAGATAAGAGGTATTATTAGAAGCCTACTTACCATGTTCATAGGGAAATAGTTTAGCCGACATTACCAGTACTGCATACCAAAATAGGGTAATGGCTTTAATTATAAGACAAGGGGTCTCATCACGAGCCAGCTTGTTCGGTTAAATTACTACCAGTGAATGGAATTGTCACTCAGTTGGCCACCAAACTAGGACAATGGCTTTTTATCTTACAAAATAACAGAAAAATAGAAAAGAAATGCAAAATGTCAAAAACATGTTTTGAATTCATTCTGTTAATCATACTTTGAGATGAATGGGACAATGGACAATGATTTGGTTAAAAGGTATCCCTGTCGAAACTATAGACGTTTGCTAGCAGCAGAGGCTCTACCTATGACAAAGGAGTTAATTCTAAAAGCTGAATTGGAAAGGTTTTCTATTTTATCATTAACAACCAATAGAGGCCAATTTAAAACTTAGAATGTATCTAATTTTGAGAAAGAGAGGGAATTAGCAAATATAGTTTCATTTTGTTTTGGAATGCATATATACCTAGTTATATTAGAATTTTCCTCTTTGATAAAATTTCCATTTTGAAAAATTTTAAGTATTTCCATACTTTTCAGAGATAATTGTTTCTTCCAGTGAATCGCCAATTGTTGTGCCCTACAACAACCCCCCATTTCATATCATTATTATCCCAAAACTATAATGTGAAATGGGTCCCTTTTTAATTTTAATTGGTATCAACTTAGTCTTATTGAAAAAGGTCCGAAATGATAAAATTAAACATTACTAAACCTTGTTGATAAACCAATCAAAGGCCTTATATATAAATGATTAATCTTTTATCATTGCGATAAAGCGATCGCAAGGTCGCGTATCGCAATGACAAGGGAAACACAACTTAAGGACCCATTGGTTTTCTCTGATGCGAAATAGGCTATCGGATATCGGCAATAATAAGCTGGCGCAATAAAACTCCCTCTCACTCCGATGCGATGCGATATCGCTATCGGTGATCGGAGAATTACAATGCATGCTTTTAAAGTGCCCCAGTCAATACTCCCGACGCAATGCGATATCGCTATCGGCGATCGGGGATTCCAAACGCAATCGGTATAACGATTTAAGATTTCCCCGATGCCTGATAGCGATAAAGCTAAAAGCATGAATTTCAAGGAAAATCATAAAGAGGGTTTATTACGATTAATTCAAATTAAAATCCTTATCTTCTGAAGAGCCATTCATCCATGCTCAACCACCAAAATATCCAAGGCATTCAAATAAATGATTCAGCTAATAATCGAAATGATGGGCATTTAAAGGATTGACAGGTCTTAACGACCGTTTAATGAAACAGTAAGCCTAAAATCTTTTAACAAAAAGTATCCGAGGCCACCTTATGTTAATCATTCATCATGCATTTATCGATATATATCTCACTCATATTCGATTTGCGCTATCAATTTTCTCTATTACGTTCATTATCATTCCTGTGCAGAATTCTTCCAAAGTAACAGCTTCAAGAAGAATGGGAAGAAGTCCAAGAAAACTGCAATTGCTTCCGCTTCGCCGGCCACAGGGTAACTCATCGTTGATCCAGGAACTAAAAACAAAGGATTAATATCAGATACTACATGCCTAGGACTTGCCAGAACTACTTGGAAAGGTACCTATAATTTGATTGAAGTCGAAGGGCCAATGATGATAGTAGTACAAGCCTCAGCAGATAGCACTCGCAAATATGATGCTAATCTAAAGGATTTAGCCAACTCTTTTCTTCATCGGATAGCAGCTCAGGAACAAATCCTCCCATATACAAATGTGGTGAGATGGGAAATTCAGAAATCCCAATCACTGATAGAACCTTCAGCACCAGAGATGGGAGAATTTTTGGTTCCTTTCAAGCTGAGGATTTGAGGCAAATGTATCATTTACCTGTGCTAGAGAAGAAGTATAACACGGCATTTCTGGAGAAATTCCGAGCTGAGAACGAGACTGAATCCGAACCCATTCGGGATTGGAGACAAAATCCAGCAAAAAAGAAGCACGAATCTTCGGGTAAGTACTTGGCCGATTCTCTATGCTCTCCTTATTGCTATGCTGGGATAATGATGTGTAGGTTGCGGGGATTACATGATTCCACTAATTTTACTATAGAAATGGTTCCCTTGATGGAAGCGGCATTTAATGGTGAAATAATGGATTGGGCACCTATACTGTCCAATAAGTTAACAACCGTAGTTCTTGATTTTAGAACCAAGTCCCGCGTCACTGAAAGGCTCATTCCCCCATTCTACTATAGTGCTTATATGCTAGACATCCTGTGTTTCAAATCTGAATTTCCTATGCTTGGGTGGAGGTGGACGTCGCAAGACCCCACACCCATTCACATATATCATCAAAAGTTGTGGAAAACCAACTATAAGCACCATTTATACCAAATATGCAACGGATTCATGTTGCCCATTCATCATTCTATTTAATAAGCCTGCCCCTAAGATTTCCTACCAAGCAGGGATTGATTTAACATCCATAGGAAGTTGGTTCGGGGAGGAAAAGTTCACTTATATCAGAATTTTTGGCAGTCAAGCCAAACCTCACGTTCTTCCTTTGTGCATACCTGATAAACTGTTGGCTAGGGAAATAGCCTATCAGACTGTCTCCGATGGGGTTACACAAACTCTAAAGAAAGCTAAGAAGCAGGTCTGGCCCTCTTTTCCCTTGAGATATGGTATCTACTCTCTACATGATTTCAAACATGCAGAGAAAGAAGCTGAGAAAATAAAGACATTAACTCTGGCAACTCTCCCTAGTAGGCGATTTTATCCACGCAAAGTCGCCTATAATGCACTCGAGCAGGCCAAATTGACCAAGTTCGAGCATAAAGAAGATAGGTTCGAAGACCTATTCTCATTGGCCGAGTCAATGTATCAAGTTAAATCACTCACTATAATTGAATACAAAGATGAAGGATTAGTTGAATTCAACAGACTTAGAGAGTAGAGTTTGCAAACTCTGCCTCTAGATATGTTAGCAATGACTCCAACAACAAAATCAAACGAGCTTGAGCATCGAATTGTTAAGGAACCTCTTGTTACATCAAAGCAACAGGAAGAAGTGCATGAGAAAAAAGAATAAGAGACGCAGGCGAAAGAGCAAGAACAAAGCAGCATGAATATAAATGAAAATACTCAAATTGACCAGAAATTGCTATAGGAATGGCAACAATTCAATTCAATTATCGGCAATCTTGAATGCTCTAAAGATGATGAGACATCAAAAGAGGTCAATACACAGGAGGCGACTTCAAAGCAGGTTTCAGGTGAAACCAACGACCCACCCAAGTCAAAAGAAACAAAAATAATCCCAAAGGATCCTTCCGACCATGTTGTGTTGTAGATTGAAGAGATTCCTCCCTTAGATGTCATGTATAGCCCAAGACATAAATCCTTGGTGAAACGAGAGAGGAAGAGGAGAAGGACTGATCAACCTTCCTTATTCCCAGAACAAACAGTGACGGGCAATGTGCTTTGGAAAGAGGAATTTGACCCCTCTGATGATTTAACAAAACTATCACAATATGCTGGAGCCTATTCGGTGACGACAATAGATAAGGCATCAGAGGTGAGCAGTTTATTGAAGACAAAAAACTAGGAGATCTTTTCACTACAATCGCAACTATCAGAAGTCCAGCGAAAGGCAGAGCAGGCAGAACAACAATTGGTAATACAAAAAAAAACAAATGACCAATTGACTAAACAATTGCAGGAAGAGAAAAAGAGGATTGATGACAGCGCAGTTCGAAAGTAGAAGCAACTATCTGAGGCATTGGCACAATTAAAAGCATCAAATGAAAAAATTTTGAAATCAAAAGATCAGCAGATTGCTTAGTTATCAGCCCAACTAGAGCAAACAAAGAAGCTTCCACAGATAAATGAATACAAAGTAGAGGCATTACAACTAAATAAAGGATTGATAAATCAGATAAAGCTTTTATATCAGCAAATCGCCCAGGCAAAACCATTATGAGATTTAACAACATCAATAAGCAAGAAAGTGGAAAAGGCTAGAACAGACTTGGATCAAGATGAAGAAACATTGACAAATTTTCTTGAATGGAAAGATACCGATCAGGGACAGGAGGCTAATTTACCAAGGATTTTAGAGTCACATAAATAAATATTATTCACAGAATGGCAGTCTCAGTTAATGAAGGCAGAAAGAGCAATTTCAAGATGCAAAACAACCACTAGTAATTTGGTTGAATTGGTTAATAGTACTCTTTAGTTGTCTAACATGATTTCTCAATGTACTCCAGGAAAATTAACAGCAGCAAAAATATTGGAGTAGTCATGTTACCCGGAGCTAGAGAAAAATGGAAGGTTAATCGCAGGAATTAACAGTTTGACATGGGATGCCTATTGGTTCTTTTTAGTCAAGCCGCACAGCCAGAGAACCACCCTCAAATGCCTTACAGATGCGATGGGGTATATTATTCCCGATATTCAAGATGCCACCTATGCCGCCCAACTCAATTCTCGCCTCAACAGACCACCCGAAGTGGAGCCAATGCTTGCGATAAGTCAGCTCAAGTTTAAAGGCAAACAGCCTGAATGATGATTCATGCCGCCGACTGCCAGATCACTGCAAAGGAGATAGTTATCATCAATTGATACCAATTAAGTAGGATTTTAGTTTCATAGATATTTAGTTTAGTGTAGTATTTATAGCCCTTTCATGCATTTAGAAAGGGTCGTAAATTTTTGTATATGAGTTAAACCCTGAAGTTGCACTATTGTACTTCAGGGATATTCTTTTATGAAACTGGACCAATCATTCTGATTTTGATAAGGAAGCTTTTATGCAAATGTGCACTACTGTCTTTGTTTGAAAGTATTTCTACATTGAAGGAAGAATTTCAAATAGCGATTGATATTGGGATTGATTAGCAGCTCATATGGTACTATTATCTATGTCTGGCCTCATTCTTTTTATATAAATTGTCATTTGATCGCTCTTGCTATTATCGGATATATATATGTGTTTTAACGACATTCTTTATTCATTCCACTATTGGATGTTTATACTGTGTTTCTCTTCTAATCATATGTGTATCGATGATATAAATGCTAAGTGAAGCAATCTTGTGTTAATCACTTTGTTTAACTATTTAAATAAAGTAATCTTTGAGTGAATAAATGTCTATGTTTCTTTGATAGAGTCATCTATATGCCAGTCAATAGACAAAGATCATCAAACGCTCCATTTCCAAAGAATAATTGTTCCCGGGATTAGTATTAGTTCTTTTATTTTGTTGATAGATTAAGTTATTCGTCTATCATTAGATTAGATAACCAATCACTCATCCACCCCTTTTTATTATTATTGGTAAACTGGTCCCATTATATCCAGTCAGAGCCACCATCCCAAACAGAAAAGGAGCTTTATTAAGGTCCAGACCGGGTGGTTATCCCCCAATGTTGGTACAACGATTTTCGGGACATCAACACTTTCTAAAGAAAAATGGATATTTATTTTGTCGATGAAATTGGACACTTTATTGTGATTTATCTTGATGAGATCATAATTTTCTCAAAGACTGATGAAGAACACCTAGCACATTTAAGAAGAGTATTTGAAAAATGTAGAAAATTTGGTATCTTACTGAATCCTAGGAAAACATTGTTTGGGATTGAAGGAAAACTTCTAGGCCATATCATTTCCAAAGATGGAATCAGAATTGACCCCAGTGGAATTGAAGGTATCCTTAAAATCACTCATCCAAGAAACAAAAGGGAACTTCAATCTTTTATTGGAAAAATTATTTTTTTGAGAAGATACATACCAAATCTTGTTGAACTGCTTAGAAATATAACATGATCAAGAAAGATACAAAAATTAAATGGAATGTTGAAGCCAAACAATCGTTTGATCTAGTCAAACATGCATTAACAAAAGCTCTAGTTTTAATCAGCCTAGATTTCACCAAAGATTTTATTATATTTTCTTTTTCATCCAAACATACTATTGCAGCTGTACTATTATAGAAAAACAAAGAAGGATATGAACAACCGATAGCATTCTTTAGAAAAGATTTGAGAGATGCTTCTTTAAAGTACAATATCATGGAAAAATAGGTATTCTCTCTGGTCAAAGCAATAAAAGACTCTAGAGTTTATATTTTACATTATCGTATCATTGATTATGTGCCTAATGTGGTTGTCAAATATATTCTTACACAAAATGGACCTGATGGAAAGAGAGGCAAATGGATAGTTGCTACTTTGGAATATGATATAGAAACCAAACCCACCAAGTTGATCAAAGGATAAGGATTAGCCAAATTGATGGATGAATCAAATTTTAATGCACTGGTTATCAACATAGTATTTTCCTTGGATGATCGAGAGGAGCTGGCGATTCCACCAATAGATGAAGCATTCTTAAATTCCCCCTCGTATGAAGAGTTTTTGTATGTTCTTTTCAATTTGAATGCTCCTCTTGGATTATCCAAAACAAAGGATTGATTTCTAGAATTTAAAAGCAGTCAGGTTTTGCATTACTGAAAATACATTATATTGGAAAGATTTTGGAGGTATATTACTCAAATGTTTGTTAAAATAGGATGCTGACAGAGTTATGCAGAAATTCCATGAAGGTGACTGTGGATGCTATCTTTATTGGAAAACAACTGCTAATAAAATATTTAGAGTTGGTTTCTATTGGTCTACACTCTTCCCAGATATCCATAAGATGGTAACTGCTTGCCATAAATGGAAAATATTTGAAGGGAAGAGAAAATTATTGCTCTTTCCCCTAAAATCCATCTCTGTTGAAAGTCCTTTCCAATAATGGGGATTGGATTTCATTGGTGAAGTTCATCCTTCATCCTCTGCCCAACACAAATGCATCCCGACTACCATAGACTAGTTTACCAAATGGATAGAATCCATCCCTTCTAGAGCTACTACTCGTTCTGTTATTATAAAATTCCTTTAAATCAAATCCTTTCCAGATTTGGTTGTGGTAGGAAAATTATCATTGAAAAAGCTATAGCTGTCAAATCAAAAAAGATGATAGAATTTTGCCATAAGTACCATGTTTCTTTGGGTCATTCAACATCTTATTACCCTCAAGGTAATGACTTGGCTAAATGCTCAAACAAAATTTTGGTAAACGTCATTAAGAAGATACTGGAGTACAATAAGAAGTCATGGCATAACAAATTGATCCACGCATTATGGGCTGACAGATTGACTACAAAGAAATCAATTGGCATGTCCCTGTTCCAACTGGTCTATTGAATGGATGTCATTTTCCCTTCTTCCATGGGAGTGTCAGTTATGAAAATTATTCAAGAGATACAAACTGAACAAAATGATATACAAAGAAGGATGAATCAAACAATTCAATTGCAGTAATCCAAAGAAGAGGTATACAATAGAACTTAGGTTGTCGAGGAAAACATAAATAAAATTTTGGACAGAAGAACTAAGGCTAATGATTTCAACTTGGGTGACAAAGTTCTAAAATGGGACTCTAGAATAGAAGATAAAGGGAAGCAGGGTAAATTTGAAAATCATTAGAAGGGTCCATATATTATTTCTACTTTGAGAGGAAATAGTGAATTTTCCTCAAGGAATTGGATGGAAAAAAACTGCCAGGAGGTCCTGTCAATGGCAGGATGTTGAACCATTAATTCTTATAAAAACATAGATTTCCCTCATTGCATTGTAAATATGATATTATTTTATGTTTCTTAATAGGATAATTCATCCGATAAAGATTGAAGCCCACAGAGAAGGCCCTAAGCCAACCTTGATGAACATACTACAAAAAGAAATCAGATTAAAGACAATGTAGATATGAAAGGCTCAAGGCTACTGACTTTATGTTCTTAACACTTCAAAATGAGAAGTGACATCTCTTGCTGGAGCCACTGTTAGGGTCCTATATTTTATAGGATATGAAGGTGATTTGGTATCTCACATTTTTCATATTTTATATTGTTCATAGATCTCAATATTCAATTGATTTCAAAACAAAAAGAAGAAGGAGGGTATTTAAAAAAAAAATATCAAAAGAGAAAACAAATGAAAAGAAAAGAAAACCCCAAATATTGTTCAATTCCTATAGTCTAAGGATGATCGAACAAATTTCAACTTCTATTGACTGGATAGAAAATAAAGATCTTCCAAATAGTTCACGCTTGACAAATCAGAAGCTAGGTAGAAATGAAATTGGTTCAATTGTTCAGTTTGGACAAATAGGAGAGGTAAGTGATAGAGTAGGCTAGAAATAAAAAAATGGGAAAGTGTAAAAGTGTCTGCAAGTCCAACTGTACCATGCAAAAAAAGGAAAAAATGTTAGATTAGAAACAAAGGGTAGTTAAATTGAAAGAATTATAAAGGGAAAAGGACATGAAAAATTGCTTTTAATGTTTTATTACATGTTTCATATGTTTTTCCTAATGTGGAAAAAATAAATAAATAAAAAGATAGGGGTTTTATACTATACTCCTAATTTCATTCTATACTCCGCCCCCCATTTCATTTTCTAACCTCACTAGTCACATTCCCATCAGATCAGCGATTACCCATCCTACACCTTCCGTCAAATCCTCACACTCCATGATTGATCCAATAACCCATACAAGTCTTCGGCCCCCCTCACCCTCCGATCGTTAATGCTGGGGGCGTTCTCGTTCACCAATCTTGCCACTCCGCGACGCCACTTTGTCCCATCCACATATCACCTCCATTCCCGCGGTATACCATTACACATTCAATTCACTGGACCACTAGCCAAGGGACTCATGCCACTCCATGCCATTTCAATGGAAAATATCTGAATATTACAAAGGCATCATCTTTCACTCATTTCCCAAATTTTGATATGTCCTCTTTACTTACAGGTGAAAGATAATTTTTTCTCATGCATACTCAGACAAGCAGTTGACACAATCAAATTATGAACATAGTTATAGAAAGCTACACTTGTTTGCATTTAGAATGTATTTCCCTTCTTGAATCCCATTTTCTACTCATTCAATTTATGTTTTCCCTCTATGAGTTCCCTGTTCTTCTCATCCCTTTCCTAATTGCGGTTCACCTGCAAATCCAAAGACAATATAGGTTTAAAATTTGTAGAAGATAACCATGCCACGGAAGAAGAAAGAACAAGAGTTGTTCAATGCAATGGTGCACCCACCAGTGGACTTGGATCATATTTCACTTGCGGAGAGAGATTTCAAGATACATGAGACCATATCGGAATTTGAACTCTTTGACATCTACTTGTTGCGGCCAGCAACAACCCCCCTTTTATTTAGTATTAGTAATAACACTAAATAAATGGGGACCCTTCTAAAATAAAAAACTAGCACTTAGAATTCCCTTTTAATAAAACACACTATCATAAACTTAAGATTATTATCTTTCCTTTCTTTGTGCGCATTTAAATTTAAGTATTAAAGCTTCCCTATAAATAATTGTAACATTACCATAAAAGCTAGGAAAAACATCTGCAAATGCAAAGTCTTAAGTATTATGAAAAGTCTCAAATAAAATCTTTCTCTCAATGATGAATATCGCATCACAGAAGGGTGACAGTGGTCATCATATATAAAGAAGTTGTCGGAATTGCGAAAAAGCGATGATGCGAGATCACGAGCCACACAGATTCATCGCATATCGCAGATCCCATATATCACAGTGCCACCTAAGATAAAACATCTCGATATTGCGAAATGCGATAAAGCATCTCGTAAATCGCATCTCGCAGTCACATAAGGAAGCAAATGATTGTTAATGAAAAAGGATTAGCAATATTGCAAAGAAAATTGCAAAATAACTTTATCGCGGATCAAAAGGGCTCATAGTTTGATGAAATATTTCTTGTCATCCGATACTGAGTTATGGACATTAATGTCAACTTAGTGGTTTATCGATGGTTATTTATGAGAAATGATTTAGATCTAAGCAAAAGGGTTATTTCATGCAAGGTGATATATTTGATGTGATTGTAAAATTAAGAGCTTTCCTGTCACCTTATTAATTACCATCGTTTGTTATCTTTCTTATTGTGTCTTAGTTCTCTACTTGTGAACTTACACGAGTGGTATGTAGAAAAATAAATAGAGCAGTGTGCAGAACGTGATGTGTTAGAAAGGAAAAGCTCTGGTATCTGAAAAATCAGAGATGACTCCATTATTCATGGACACCACCTATACCAAAGAAGCATGGATATCTACTTGGAAAGGCATGTATAGATTGTTGGAGGAAGAAAACCAGAGAGTCATGGACGTTAAAGCTACTGTAGATGGATGCAAGTCATTTGAAGCATCACTTACAGAGCTTGCATGCTCATTCCTGCACTATATTGCAGCAAGGCCAGAAATACTTCCCTATACAGATATAGTCAAATGGGTGATAAACCATGCTGAGATAATGGACAAGCAATTCAAGGCTCAGAACTAGGAAGTAATAGGGTCATTTACCCCACAGAATTTATGTATCATTTTCCCGAGCCACAGGCTAGCTATAACAAACAGTTCATGGAGAAATTTGCCAAGGAGAATGAAGATTTGGCAGAATGCACCAAAAGTTGGTTAGCGAAGGAAAAGTAATTAAAGAAGGACAAAAATGGTATGTACAACACTGGTTCCCTCTCTTCTCCATATTGTTTCGCTACTGCAATGTTATGTAGGCTATTCAGAAAACCTGATATGAAAAAGTTTTCATTCGAGTGGCTACTTGTACTGGATGTGGCCACCAATGCCAATATAATGGACTAGGCCAAAATATTGTCTGATAACTTATCCTCTGCTATTTGGAATTATCGGTCTAAAAGGAGTTTTACTCAGAGGTTTTGTCATCCCTTCTTTCTAGCTGCCTATGTCATGGATGCTATCTGTTTTGTTTCTAACTTTCCTCTCATGGGTTGGAAATGGATGGTACAGAGTCCCTTACCCATTCAACTCTACCATAAGGAACTCTGAGATTCTAGGCTCACTCCATGTTTTTATAAAATATGCCATGGAGTTATGCTACCCATTCACAAGATGTTGTATAATATAGATGCCCCAAGATTTTCTCCTGAAGCCGAAATTGATATTCTCCCTGTGGGAAGATGCTTCAGAGAAGAATTTTTCACTTATATCAGAGTATATCCGAAACATTTCCTCTGCTCATATACTTCCCTTGTATGTTCCTAACAAATTGATGGCCCATAAAATAGCCTACCAGACCTGTGGGGTTGGGGGAATGAGTAGAGAACTTAAGGAGAGGAAAAAGGCAATCTGGCTGCAATTCACTGTGGTCTATGGAGCTTTTCCATTGTTTGATTTAGGTCATGCTTTTAGGGAAGTAGACAACATGTTGATTCTATGATTGCCTAAGTTCCTAGGGAGATAGTTTGATCCCTTTGATGTGATAAAGAATTTTACCACGACAGTTAAAATAAAGGTCTTCACTAAGGAAGATGATCTCTTCAACAACATTTTCTAGTAGAAGAGCACACTCAAAGATGTCTTACACATGGCCAAAATCTAGTTTTGCCCAGCAGGACTCCAAAAGTTTAAACTCTATAGAGAATGAAGATTGGCAATTGTCCCATTGGACAAATTGCGTGTAGAACCAATGAGGGAACCCACTCCTAGCATTAGCATGAGTGGAAGCTCGGGGCAAGAAAATTCTAAATCCAAGTCTAGAAGAGAATCGCCAGAAAGGTCTAGATGGTTAGAGAGTGATCACAACAAGAGTGAAGGATTAGTTAGGGATACTACCCAATCCAAGGAGAATCATGAGCAACAAGTGTTGTCACCAAAACAGGTGGAAATTCTTGCTCCCCTCATCCAGCCAACAAAACCATTAAGAACAGATCTAGAGAAAGAATGGTAAACTTTAATGAATTGATCAACATAGAGGAGAAAAACATAGAGACACAAAAGAATCCAGCACAGAAAACCACAAAAATGCTAATTGAAACAGCTGTCAATGCTCCAGAAACTGAGCACATTCCCATAGCTCCATCATCTAAAATTATACTAAAGATAGTGGAAATTCCTCCACTAGATGTGTTTTACAGTCCGCAGCATAAAGCTGTGGTCAAGAGACAGAGAAAGAAGCGAAAAGTAGACAACATGCTCTCACCTAAAGCACCTCCACCTGACTAGATTATCCAAAATCGCAGGAGCTTATGCTTCTACTACTATTGACAAAGCATCCGAAGTTCAACTATTACTTATAGATAAAGAGGATAAAATCCTATTTTTGGAGCAACAATTACAATAGGCTAGCATTAGCTGGGAAGTAGAAGAAAAATCGGTAAAGTTACAACAGGACTTCCAGCAAATGCAGTTGGGTTATCAAAGCAGTCTGGCCGAAAAAGAATAGCATTTACAGGCCATGTTAGAAATGCATAAAGATTACCCTAAAGTTGAAAAAAATTCATAGAAGCCCTTGCCCTGAATGATCAAGTCTTGCAACAGCAAGAAATGCTTTGCCAAAGAATATCACAATGGAAATCTCATTGCGAAATGAGTGACAATATCACAAGTCAAGTCATAGATTTGCGACTTGATTATGATTTAATTTATAAGAAAGTTTCTGACTATTTTAATTGGTAGGAATCACAGGAAGGAAAGAAAGTAGGGTTGCCCAAGATCAATGAATCCCATAAATAAATATTGTTTAATAAATGGGATGCATAGATAAAAAAAGTAGAACAGGCAGCGAAAGAAGTAGTGATACCAGCAAGCAATATCATTGATTGTGTCAATGAAAATCTACATAGAGCCAACCTAATATTGGAAACCACTCTAGCATTTCTGCCAAAAACACAACAACTGCAAAAGAGTTGGAGACAGAAAGCTTAAGAAAAGGCAGAGTCAATAAAAAATATAACTAAGTTAAAATGGGACACTTACTGGCAATATTTAGTGAAACCACACATTCAGTGTATGACTCTTAAGTGCCTTACAAATTCTACCAAGAAAATAGTGCCAGTGCTTGCTGATTCTGTTTTCGTAGGAAGATTAAAATCGGAGGACAAAAAACTGACACTCCTGAAGTCGATGTTAGATACTTGTGACTTGAGAGAATATATGCATAGTTGATCTTTAAATACAGTTTCAGTTTAATTTCAATTTATTTTTGCTTTGGATGAGGATGGTCATTTAAACCTCCTCCTATATTTTTGTAATAAATATTTTTAGTCTTTATTTAGTAGTATTTAAACCCCTCTCATGTATTTATAGAAGGGTCCAGAAATTTATCAAAAACAGTTCTTCAGAACATGCACTTTTGCCCCGCTGAGGAGGTTTTGATAAATGAATGGAACGAGATTTATTTATATCTGTGTATAATGTCTGCTACTGAAATGCACTTTTGTACTCTTAGTAGATATTGAATTATGAGAAGATAAATCTATATTGTTGAAGCTCATGAGTACGACTTATTATCAATGGTAGTTTTATCTCTTAATGACTTATGCTTATGCATCAAGTGATATGTTATTTTTAGTTGTTTATATATGAAGGCTTGAATGTTCAGTTATCATTTTTACACTTTTGTACGGTAGTAACTATTCTTTTTATGCTAAGTGTATGAATAACTTATTATGCGATATGCTTATCATAATTGTTTCGACTAATTTCTTATACGAAACAATTTACTTTTAATGGATTATTTTCTTGTAGTAATTGAGTAATATTTATTACCAATTGTTGTTGGAAACTATTTTAGATGACATAGGTGAAGAGTTAATCCCGAGATAGTTTTTTAGAATTAGATGATTCCATTCATTAGAATAAAATTGCATGTGTTAGATTAGATTTAGATTAAAAGCATTCTCCTTAGAAACTTTTAGGAAGGAAAAATCATCCCTTAGCATCGTCACAAACAAATTGGGAAATTGTTTCCATTACCTCTAGTGGAAGCCACTATCCCAAACAGAAAAGGAGTTGCTTTTAAAGTCCAGATTAGTGGTTATCCCCCTTGTTGTAGACCTGATTTTTGGGGCTTCAACATATTTGGCACTAGAAGGAGGGCCCAAATTGTGAATGGCTAGTAAATCTAAATCCAAAACCTATTCTGAGAGTAAATCGTCCTCAACATCTCCCCCAACTTCTCCATCACACTATGAGTCTTTAAACCTTAAGTGAGAAGTTGAGAAAACAACAACCACTGCCGTGAACCCGAATATTTAAGATAAATCTACTATCCAACCCCGTGAAGTTCAATCTTTGATCCATAAGCTTCAAGGACTTTCCATATCACAGGAGAAATATGAATTATCTCAAGGTAGTGTGACTTCACAATATATTCCTTCTCATTCTCTTACCAGACTACAGAGTGAAAAGCTTGGTATTGAACGAACCAAATTACTTCTGCCTAAAGGAAAACAACAAGGAAGACACCTCAAGGGTCTGATAGTGAGACTCTTTCATCATCATCATCCATTTCATCTTCTCCATTGCAAAGTCAACGATCCACTCCTCCACTTCATATCATTGTTCAATAGAGTACTGGAACTTCGACATGTTTTTCCTAACCACAAGGAATTTCATTTGCGTTTTCCTCTGTTAGTAGTTCAACAATGGCTCAAAACCCGTGGAACAATCCAGGAGTAGTCGTAATTCCTGCACCCTTGAATCAATTATCAGCCCATCCTGAGAAATGGCTGCCCAAGTTTAATCTTGAAACAGGCATGCTAGTAGATGAACACATAAATTACTTTATATTATCAATAAATTTAAATGGATTTACAGAAGAAGACGTTGTTGTTAGAATTTTTCCATATACTTTACAAGGAGCGGCTGGGTCCTCGTATTTTTCATTACCATCAGGATCCATTACTAGTTGGAACATTTTCCAAGAGCAATTATTGACAAAGTTCAGCGATGATAGGTCTACGACAACATTGATCAATGATATCCTATCAAATATTTCAACTCGTGTTTCAACAAACTCTTGAATAAAATCCCTACCACTTCCAAGCCTAGTGAAGAAGTTTGAAGTGAATGGTACATATATGCTTTACTATCGAATATAGAAATCTTTGTTGATAGGGCTGCCAAGCCAACATTGGCCAAAAACATGAAGGAAGCGATAGAGGTAGAAAAGAATATCTTAGCTTTGGAAAAGAAAAATGCCATTGATGAAATAAAATCTAAGAAGGTTTCCTTTAGAGATGATCCTAAGAAAAAGCAATTAAAAGACCCATTTGATTTGGAAGGATTACATAAAGTTTTAAAAACCATGTCTAATGAAATGGTTGACATTAAAAAACAAGTAGCAGAGACTTCTTCTAAGAAACCCTACAAGCGTTTTAGGAGAAACCCTTCAACTGATCCAAAGCCTTCCAATGCTATAACAAATGCAGAGTTTGAAGGAGAACAAGAAGAAGTTTCTAAGGAAGAACGTATTAATGAAGATGAGGTTGTAGAACTACAGGGAATGTGGGACTTCATTCTTCCAAATAAAGAGGATCAAGAGGCATCACTAGTCAGTACCAGAAGTAGAAATCAATTCAATCCTCCACAACCCAATTCCAAACAAAAGAACGCAAGCTCGATTTCCAAGGATAAAGTCGCAGGTAAGAAATCATCACCAAAAGCAACTCAAACAAACCCAGTCTAATCTGAGTCATCAACTCCATCTAAAACACGGATCATTTCCAATGAGATGGAGTATAATATTGTTAAAGACATGAAGAAGACTAGGGCCAACATTAATTTTCATGAACTGAGTAAATTAAACCATCAACAGAAACTACTTTTGAAAGAGATTCATGCAGTACCCGTTGTACCTCTTCCTGCCGCTGTAATCTCACAAGCTTCTTATGAAATGGGAATACCTCCAACTAGTATCACAAATAAAGTTGACCCAAATGATATTGCTTTAATGAGAGGTAGGTCAAAATGCCATACTTCTCCATTCCTCCTTACTTTCAAAATTTTCAATAAAAAATTGCATAATTGTTTGGTAGATTCAGGTGCTTCATCTAATATTTTGCCTAAAACAATTTGTGCAAAGTTAAACGTCCAACCTCAAAAATATGTAGTATGCATAGTTCAACTGGACCTGTCACAACTTGAAGTAATTGGTGAACTAAATCAAGTGACCATAAGGCTCTCATCGAATCCAAAGGTATGTCAAGTCATTGATATTTTAGTTACAGATATTCGTAAATTTTATGGTTTAATTCTTAGCAGGGATTTGTTTGAAAAGCTTCATGGATACTTTGCAACCGACTGGCCAAATATGTGGCTCCCTTACAATGGTAAACAAAATCAGATAAAGGTTGAGCGAGAAAGATACAAAAAATACATAGTGATGGAACTAGAAGGAGAAAAGGAACCTATAGCATACAACAACAATATAATTGGGAACTATTCTGTTGACTCTTTCTTAGGAAATTTTAATTCTCATACTTCGCCTTGTTTAGAACATTCTGTTTTGTCTCAAGTAGAAAAATTTTCTCAAACAGATAGTTCTAAATGCATTAATTTTCTAGATAGTCCTATAAATAACTCTTTGTTTTGGAAATTATTTTTTGATGGTTCTAAGTCTAATGATGGAGCAGGAGTAGGATGTGTATTAATTAGTCCAGAAGGGAATAAAACCCTGCTAACCTATAAACTCAAGTTCAATTACACAAGCAACACTGCAGAATACAAAGCTTTAGTGTAAGGGTTGTGCAAAGCAATCAAACTGGACATCAAGTATATACAAGTCTTTCGATATTTTGAGATTGTTATCAAATAGGAACGAAATACTATACATTGTCCATTAGGTCATTTAAAGCATTGTCAATCTTTAGTGCAAGATCTGACTACACATTTTATAGCATTCAATATTTCATCCATCCCCAGACTCCAAAATTCTACTATTGACCTCCTGGCTAATGTAGCTTCCAACCTCATTCACTCAGAAGAGTACAGCCCAGACAAATTCTCAATCAAGTTGAGCTTTAGACCCTCCATCCCTGATAATGTTACCAACTGGAGAATTTTTAACAATGACCCAGATATTGTAAGTTTCCTGACTTCAGAAGGATCTTACAGTAATCAAATAATTGACGAGGACCAACATGACAAGCAGTTACAACAAGAGAGCACCAATAATGCCATACCAAAATCTGTAGTCAAGTTAGAAGACTTATACAATTTAAAAGACAGATTTAGAAGGTCTACCAATTCAAAAGTTCAGAGTTCAACTCTGAAATATGAATTAGTAAATCTAGGAATGGATTCTAAGCCATAGAATATCAACTTAGGTCTTGGTCTAGCCCCAAAATAAAAATTAGCCTTTGTTTGACTCTTGAAGTAGTATATAAATGTCTTTGCCTAGAATTACGATGACCTTAAGACTTACCACACTTCAATCATTCAGCATACTATCCCGATGATATCTGATGAAAGACCAATCCAGCAAAATCTAAGGAAGATCCATCCTAATCTGGAAATTGGGATTAAGTCTGAGCTCAATAAATTGTTGAAAGCCAAAATTATTTTTCCCGTTCGACATTCTAGATGGGTTTCCAATCTGGTTCCAGTCAGAAAGAAAAATGGAGACATTCGAATTTGTATTAACTTTCGAAATCTCAACAAAGCCTGGAAAAATGAATTGATGTCCTTTCTAGATGGTTTCTCCAACTACAACCAAGTCTTAGTCCATCCAGATGATCAACTAAAAACCACATTCAGAGCCAAATGGGGTACATATGCATATCAAAAGATGCCTTTTGGGCTGATTAACACAGGCGCCACATTTCAAAAAGCCATGGATATTGCATTTAAGGGATTAGTAAACAAATATTTGGTGATTTACTTAGATGACATAACAATATATTCTAAAAAATGGAGTAATCATCTCAGAGATTTAAAGCAGATCTTTCAACATTGTCAAAGGTATGGGATTTCACTTAATCCAAAAAAGTACTTTTTTGCATTAAGTGAAGGAAAACTTCTTGGATTTATAGTCTCTAAATCTAGAATGCATATTGATCTAGATAGGATTAAGGAAATTTTTGAAATATCCTTACCACATAATAATAAAGCAATGCAATCCTTCCTTGGTCAACTTAATTTTTTTAAATTATTTGTCCCAGACTTTTCAAGAATTGTGTCACCATTAAAAGCAATGATCAAGAAAAATTCACTGTTTAAATGGGGTTAGGCAGAATATGAAGCGTTAAATATGACTAAGCAAGTGATTGTTAATGCCCCATCCCTAGCGACTCCAAAATTTTCCGATCCTTTCATTTTGTATACATTTGCCTCTTAGAAGTCATATTCTACAATACTCATGCAAGCCAATCAAGACAAAGTGGAAGCCCCAATTGCCATATTTAGTTCAAACTTGCAACGGGCTGAATTAAATTACTCTAACATTGAGAAATAAGCTCCTGCTGTTTTCAAAGCAATCAAACACTTTAAACCCTTTCTTCTTAAGACCCATATAAAGATAATAGTGCCGTTTCTAGTAGTAATAAATCTCCTGGTATAGAAAGACATGGGTGAAAAGAGGGAAAATTGGGTCACTTCCCTATAACAATACGACGCTGAGATCAAGCCAGAAAATATTATAAAAGGTCAAGGCTTTTGTAAAATGTTGGCTGCAGCATCCGTTATATCAGAAATACCATCTCCCAATCAAGAGCTACAAATGTATGAGGTAAGCCTAAATGATATTGAATCGGGATATGCTGATATCATGTTTTATTTAAAAAATGGATATGCTCCTTCAAATTTGAATCATACAAAGAAAAGAGCCCTAAGATTGAAAGCTAAGCAATATCAACTTGTGAATGATGTACTTTTTAGGATGAATTATGATTCTCTTCTTCTTTCATGTCTTGATAAATCTAAGGCTGAAAAAGTGTTGCAGGAACTCCATGATGGACCAGCAGGTGGACATTATGTAAGAGATGCAACATCACACAAAATTTTGCATGCATGATACTATTGGCCTACTTTATTTAAAGATGCACATAGCTATGTAAGGAAATGTCAAGTTTTTCAAACTGTTGCTGGAAGACAGAAGAAACCATCATTTCCATTGCAACCAATTAATATCGACCAACCATTTGAGCAACGGGGATTGGATATAATAGGTAAGATTGTTCCTACCTCTTCTAAACAACATAGGTACATCCTTATAGCTACAGATTATTTTACTAAATGGGTAGAAGCAGGTCCTCTCAAGACAACTAATGCTAAACATATCATCGATTTCATAGATCAGTTCATAATTACCAGGTTTGGCTTACCTTCTGCTTTAATATTTGATAATGCATCATATTTTTCTGGCAATGATATGACTGAATTTGCACTTAAAAGAGGTTTTAAAATTAAGTATTCTGCCAATTATTACCCACAAGGGAACGGGTTGGCTGAATCAACCAATAAAAACCTAATCAGAATCATTAAGTGAAGTATTGATCAGGATCATAGAGATTGGCACAAATCTATGATGTATGCTCTTTGGGAAGATCGAATAACTCAAAAGGCTTCCATTAGCACTTCTCCCTTTAATTTAGTTTATGGGAAAGAAGTAGTTCTCCCAACTCATCTAGAAATTCCTTCTTTAGCCTTAGTTCAATTTATTGAAGAAAGACCTTCTTCATCTTTGCAGCTAAGACAATTGCAGATCCTTAAGCTAGAAGAGCAATGAGAACACCCAAAAATTGCCCATGCACATCATCAAGCATTAGTAAAGGCTTCTTTCGATTCAAACATGTTATCCAGGAAGGATTTTCAAATTGGAGATTTACTATTGAAATGGGATAAGGCTCATGAAGAAAAAGGCAAACATTCTAAATTCCAACAAATGTAGCTTGGACCATTCCAAGTTGTTCAAATAATAGGTCCATCGACTTTCATGTTGTAATATTTACCAGGGAAAAGATAATCTTTACCGGTTAATGGGAAGATCCTTAAAAAATACTTTCCATAGAAGATGACCTCTTCTATTTTTTGTAAATTATTATTTATAACTTTATTTTGATAATAAAGCAAGTTGCAAATGGTTACCTTTGGATTTCACGAAAAAGATTAGTGTCTCTTGTAAATTTTATTTTTTTCACTTGTATAAATGGAATTGATTTGGAAAACTAATCATTATTATTGAAAAATATAGTCAATTGCTACAAGCCTAAAAATTTTACTAGTTTCAACCTTACAAATTTTGATTAAAAACAACCTTTATTGGGAATTTGTTTTATATCGTTCATAAAAAGCATCAATAACAAAATGAAGGTTCTCTGTAGAAAAGTTGTCTTCAAAAAAATCTATAATTGTCATGCAGAGCTATTCTTAGGGAACCAATGACTTCCTCCTCATTTAGGGAATTACAAGTTTCAAAGAATAATCCACCTATGCACTATAAACTTAAAAAATAAGAGGTCTCATCAAGAGATAGCTTATCATGATCATAAAGATTATAACTAGCTGACATTGCCAAGCTGCATACCAAAACAGGGCAATGACTCAAGATTGTTACAATGAAAAGACAAGGGGTCTCATCACGAGCCGGCTTGTTCAGTAAAGTTATAAATCAAATGAATGAAATTGTCAAAATTTGGCCACCAAACCAAGACATTGTTCTTTAAGAATTAAAATAAAATGAAAGCAATAAGTGTGAATGTGGATTTATCTTTGAAAATTGTATACTTCTTAAAGTAGGATATTGGATCATTGCTAGGTAACAAGTAAGCCTGTCGAGGCTATAAATGCCCACTGGTAGCAAAATCTCTACCTACAACAAATGAGCGTACTTAAAATTGATCTACATAGATGTCTTTGTTTTTATCCTTATAAAGCAAGTAGCGACTGATGTAAATGCAATGACTAGCTTTGGGAAGAAAATAATAAGAATTAGCATGGAAGGAACAAACTATTATTAATGCCAAAGAGCATTATGCACTTTATATTTCTGTAAGAAAGTTTGATTTTCCCGAAAAATTTCCTGTCTTCGAAGTTTTAGAAAATTCAAAAGATAATCAAAGATAACTGGTTCTTTTAAGTGAATCACCAATTGTTGTGGCCAACAACGACCCCCCTTTTTATTTAGTATTAGCACTAACACTAAATAAATGGGGACCCTTCTAAAATAAAAAAACTAGCACTTAAAATTCCCTTTTAATAAAACACACTATCATAAACTTAAGATTCTTATCTTTCCTCGCTTTGTGCACATTTAAATTTAAGTATTAAAGCTTCCCTATAAAGAATTGGAATGTTACCATAAAATCTAGGAAAAAATCCGCAAACGTAAAGTCTTAAGTATTATGAAAAGTTTCAAATAAAATCATTCTCTTAATGATGAACATCACATTGAAAAAGGGTAATGGAGGGCATCATATATAAAGAAACTGTCGGAATTGGGAAAATGCAGTGATGCAAGATCGCGAGCCACACATATTCATCGCATATCGGAGATCCCATATATCATAGCACCACCTAAGATAAAACATCCCGATATTGCGAAATGCAATAAAGCATCTTGCAAATCGCATCTTGCAGTCACATAATGAAGCAAATGATTATTAACGAAAAAGGATTATCGATATTGCGATCTGCGATATTGTGAAGCAAATTGCAAAATCATTTTATCACAGATCAAAAGGGATCACAATTCGATGAAATATTTTTCGTCATCTAATACTGAGTTATGGGCATTAATGTCAACTTAGTGGTCTATTGATGGTTATTTATGAGAAATGATTTAGATCTAAGCAAAAGGGTTATTTCACACAAGGTGATATATTTGATGTGAATTTAAAATTAAGAGCTTTCCCATAACCTTATTATTTACCATCATTCGTTCTCTTTCTTATTGTGTCTTAGTTCTCTATTTGTGAACTTACAGGAGTGGTACTTAGAAAAATACACAGAGTAGTGCGTAGAACATGATGGGGAAGAAAGGAAAAGCTCCAATATATGAAAAATTAGAGATGACTCCAATATTCATGGACACCACCTATACAAAAGAATCAGGGATATCTACTTGGGAAGGAATGTATAGACTGCGCGAGGAAGAAAAACCAAGAGTCATGGAGGTTATAGCTATTGCAGATGGATGCAGGTCATCCGAAGCATCACTTACAGAGCTTGCATGCTAATTCCTACACCGTATCGCAGCAAGGCCAAAAATGCTTCCCTATATAGATATGGTCAAATGGGTGATAGACCATGCTAAGATAACGGATAGGTAATTCAAGACGCGGAACCAGGAAGTTATAGGGTCATTTACCGCACAAAATTTAAGACACATACATCATTTGCCAGAGCTGCATGCTACCTATAACAAACAGTTCATGGAGAAATTCGCCACGGAGAATGAAGATCTGGAGGAATGCACGACAATTTGGTCAATGATGGAAGAGCTGTTAAGGAAGGACAAAAATGGTATGTACAACACTAGTTCCCTCTCCTCTCCGTATTGTTTCACTGCTGCAATGTTATGTAGGCTATTCGGAAAACCTAATATCAATAAGTTTTCATCCAAGTGGCTACCCCTACTAGATGCGGCTACCAATGCCACTATAATGGACTGGGCCCAAATATTTTCTACTAACTTACCCTCCGCTATTTGGAATTATCAGACTAAAAGGATTTTTTCTCAGAGGTTTTATCCTCCCTTCTTTCTAGCTACCTATGTTATGGATGCTATCTATTTTGTTTCTAAATTTCCTCTCATGGGTTGGAAATGGACGGTACAAAATCCCTTACCCATTCAACTCTACCATAAGAAATTGTGAGATTCTAAGTTCACCCCATATTTTTATAAAATCTGCCATGGCATTATGCTACCCATTCACAAGATGTTGTATAATACAGATGCCCCAAGATTTTCTCCTAAAGCCAAAATTGATATTCTCCATGTGGGAAGATGGTTCAAAGAATAAGTTTTCACTTATATCAGAGTATTCGGAAGCATTGCCTCTCCTCATATACTTCCCTTATATGTTTCTGACAAATTGATGGCCTGGGAAATAGCCTACCAAACCTGTGGGGTTGGGGGAATGAGCACAGAACTTAAGGACAAGAAAAAGGAAATCTAGCTGCAATTCCCTATGGTCTATGGAGCTTTTGCATTGTTTGATTTAGCTCATGCTTTCAGGGAAGTAGACAACATGTTGAGTCTATGATTTCCTAAGTTCCCAGGGGGATAGTTTGATCCCTTTGATGTGATAAATAATTTTACCACAACCGTTAAAATAAAGGTGTTCATTAAGGAAGATGATCTCTTCAACAAAGTTTTCTAGTAGAAGAGCACACTCAAAGACATCTTACGCATGGCCCAAATCTAGTTTGGACCAATAGAAATACAAGAGTTTAAACTCTACAAAAAATGAAGATTGAAAAATGTCCCATTAGACAAATTGCGTGTAGAACCAATGAGGGAACTCACTCCCAGCATTAGCATGAGTGAAAGCTTAGGGCAAGACAAGTCTAAATCTAAGTCTCAAAGAGAATCGCCAGAAAGGTCTAGATGGTCAGAGAGTGATCACAACAAGAGTGAAGGATCAGTTAGGGATACTTCCCAATCTAAGGAGAATCCAGAGGAGCAAGTGTTGTCGCTGAAACAAGTGGAAATTCCTGCTCCCCTCATCTAGCCAACAAATCCAATTAATAATAGAGTTGGAAGAATAATGGGAAAACTTTAATGAATTGATCAACACAGAGGAGAAAAATGTAGAGACAGCAAAGAATCTAACACAAAAAACCACATAAATGGTGATTGAAACAGTTGTCAGTGCTCCAAAAACTGAGCACATTCCCATAGCTCTATCATCCGAAATTATACTAAAGATAGAGGAAATCCCTCCTCTAGATGTGTTTTACAGTCTGTAGCACAAATTTGTGGTTAGGAGACAGAGAAAGAAGTGAAAACTAGACAACATGCTCTCACCTAAAGCAGAGCCACTGGATGTCCTTTGGTAAGATCGTACCACTGATCCGATAGAGAACTTGAATAGATTATCCAAAATCGTAGCATCTTATACTTCTGCTACTATTGAAAAAGCATCCAAAGTTCAACTATTGTTTAAAGTTAAAGAGGATGAAATCCCCTTTTTGCAAGAACAGTTACAGCATGCCAGCATTTGTCGGGAAGCAAAAGAAAAATTGGTAAAGTTACAATAGGACTTGTAGCAAATACGGCTGGGTTATCAAAGAAGTCTACCTAGAAAAGAAAAAAATTTACATGCCATGTTAGAAATTCGTAAAGATGACCCTAAAGTCGTAGAATTTGTCACAGAAGCCCTTGTCCTTAATGATCAACTCTTGCAACAGTAAGAAACACTTTGCCAAAGAATATAACAATGGAACTCTTACTGCGAAATGAGTGACAATATCACAAGTCAAGTCGTAGATTTGCGACTTTATTATTATTTAATTTATAAGAAAGTTTCTGACTATTTGAATTGGCAGGAATCAAAGGAAGGCAAGAAAGCACGGTTGCCCAATATCAATGAATCCCACAAAGAAATACTATTTAATAAATGGGATACACAAATCAAAGAAGCAGAATAGGTAGCAGAAGAAGCAGTGATAGTGGCAAGCAATATCATTGATTGTGTCAATGAAAATCTACATAAAGCCAACCTAATATCAAAAACCACTCCAGGGTTTCTCCCAAAATGCAGCAACAACAAACGAGTTGGAGACAGAAAGCTGAATAAAAGGCATAGTCAATCAAAAAGTTAACTAAGTTAAAATGGGACACTTACTCGCAATATTGGGTGAAACCACATAGTTAGTGTATGACTTTGAAGTGCCTTACAAATTCCGCTAAGAAGATAGTGCCAGCGCTTGCTGATTCCATTTTCGGAGGACAATTAAAATCGAAGGTTGGCCAACCGACACTCCTGAAGCCGATGTTGGATACTTGCGACATGAGAGAATAGATTCATAGTTGATCTTTAGATATTGTTTTAGTTTAATTTCAATTTATTTTTGCTTTAGATGAGGATGCTCATTTAAACCTCCTCCTATACTTTTGTAATAACTATTTTTAGTCTTCAGTTAGTAGTATTTAAACCCCTCTCATGTATTTAGAGAAGGGTCTAGAAGCTTATCAAAAACATTTCTTCGGAACATGCACTTTCGCCCCGATGAGGAGGTTTTGATAAATGAATGGAACGAGATTTATTTATATCTATGTTTAATGTCTGCTACTGAAATGCACTTTTGTCCTATTAGTAGATATTGAATTATGAGAAGATAAATCTATATTGATGAAGCTCATGAGTAGGAATTATTATCAATGGTACTTTTATCTCTTAATGATTTCTGCTTATGCGTCAAGTGATATGTTATTTTCAGTTGTTTATATATGAAGGCTTGAATGTTCAGTTATCATTTTTACACTTTTGTAAGGTGGTAACTATTCTTTTTATGCTAAGTGTATGGATAACTTATTATGCGATATGCTTATCATAATTGTTTCGACTAATCTCTTATACAAAACAATTTAATTTTAATGGATTCTTTTTTCATAGTAATTGAATAATCTTTATTACCGATTACTATTGTAAACTATTTTAGAAGACATAAGTGAAGAGTTAATCCACGGATAATTTTTTAGAATTAGATGTTTCCATTCATTAGAATAAAATTGCATGTGTTGGATTAGATTTCGATTAAATCATTCTCTTTAGAAACTTTTAGGAAGGAAAAAATCATCCCTTAGCATTGTCACAAACAAATTGGGAAATTGGTCCCATTACGCCCAGCCGGAGCCACTATCCCAAATGGAAAAGGAGCTACTTTCAAGGCCTATACCGTGTGGTTATCCCCCTTGTTGTAGACCTGATTTTCGGGGCTTCAACACTACTATTGGTGGGAGGATAAATTCGTTGATATAATGGATGATAGTGGACTATGGGACACCAATTTTCATTTCTACCTTTTTCCCAAAACCCATAGATGCCTAGAATTGATAAAAAAATGTCAATCCTTCTATAGCCCACAAGAAAGAGTAATAATAACCCTTACAAGAGAAATATTGTTCACTATTGATGCTAAATCTATAATGCAAATGATGCAAGCTCCTATCATTGAAGGAACCACTCCTTTTTCCAATGAAATCCTCAGTGAAATGTACCAGATACTAGCCTTTACCGAAATATATAAAACCCTAGAACTCTTCATGACTGAATATACCCCATTGCCTAGAAAAAATTCCCCATATTCCTCCTCTTATTTCCCTGATAGAACTAGGCATATAGTCACTGTACTATCATATATTCTAGGTTATTATTCACATCAGTGGCTTGATGAGGCAATAATAGGTTTCCTGTCCATATTGTCATCTGATGCAAAGCCATCTATTATTTAATTTTAGTCAGTTCTTGGTAGATTCCATCCACGGGAAATTCGTAATTTCACCAGAGGCAGTGTTTCAATATTGTTCAGTATTAGTGTACGTGTTTGTTTATTTTTCAAGAAGACAGATTTGAGTTTGTAACGAGAAAACTAAATGAAGAAGGTGAACCCCAATCTATCATCTTCTGGACAACCTTGGTGATGAAGGATCAAAGAGACTTCACATAAAAACATTCAAAGAAATGTTTTTTGATCCAGCTATTAGCGTCCTTAGTGGTAAAAAAAAACCCAGAATTAGTGAGGAAATCAAAAGGATTATGCAACTAACAGACCAAGAAAGAACATAAGATTGGTCCTTGTACTAAAGCTATAGAGACTTAAGGGTATATGGATGTGAATTGGCCCCTTACAAGCTGCCAAAGTTCCTCCCCATGAGGATCCTTACACTTGAGTATATCAGGTAGATGATCCATGCAGATGAAATAAATTTTGTAGTAGCAAAGAAGAAGTCTCAATTTAGGAGGAAATCACAGGTTGGCCATTTTATTTGCAACAATAGAGCAACAGGTGAGGAGGGTGATAAGAAATTGAAATAAATGAATTTCACTCATAGATTCACATTTTCCTATGACCCATGGGGCATCATCTCCAAGAAAAAAGTGGAAAACACATCAACACATTATATTCACACTCACGGGCCTGAAATAGAGAAATTTAGGAAGCAGAGAGAGTGCATGTCTGAAACCTTGCAAGAGGCAGAGGAGCAAATACTCTGTTCTTCAAGTGCATAGACTCCTAGGTAGAAGGAAACACAGAGTACAAAGGACAGATCAGACAAGGGAAAGGAACACGAAAAAGAAACAACTTAGAAAAGACTAAGAGAATATCAGTCACCAAGTATTGATACTTGTATGAAGGAGTTCAAACTGAAATTTATAGAAATGGCTAGGATATGCATGGACATGGACCTAGGAAAGGAATCACCATAGAAAATAGTTTTTAGTCTTAGTGATATTCGTCATTCATCTCCAGCAGGAGGTCAATCTTTTCCTACCACTCCAATCTTAGGAAGGAAACACACTCTCCAAGTTTCCACATCTACAAATGTAAGAGGAGAAAAGGAGGATAACATTTTTGATACTTTTAGAGAGATAAAGATAAAAAATGGAATGTTCAAAAAGAGTACTTATGCTCAGTTCTGGAAGAAAAGTTCTACTTCCCACGCTATACTTCTATCAGAGTTTCATTTAGAAAAAGGAAAAATTCATATGGCATTCCTTGAAACACGAACAACAGAACCTAAAACTCCAGCTCATTACAAACAAACGTCCTTTGAATTTGATGCTAGAAATTTTCATCCTATTGATCAATTGGAAATGCATAAGCAAATAGGTGAGATGATATTATCCACTCTAACAAGTACCTCTATGAGTTTGTTTAAAATGCAGGTGGATTTATCAAATTCTCATTCTCAGCTGAAGATGGAAAAGATTGTATCCCAATCAAAAGATAATAGGATTAAGTCCTTGGAAGATCAGATGTGAAAGCAGTAGAAGAGATAATTAAGAAGAAGGAGGCTGATATAGCAACCTTCAGAAAACAACTGAAAATTTTTGAAACACAAGATCCCTTAACCAAAGAAATAGAGGAAACAGAGAGTGAGAAGGCATAAATTATGAAACTGGTAATGGAGCGGTCACTCCAAATAAAACAAATGGAAACAAAGATGGAGAAGATGGTACAAGAGAAGGAAAAAAACAACACTATCAGCCATCACTACTATGGAGACTCTTCCTTTTACAGTTGTTCCTACAGCTACTCCAGCAACCACTATTACAGAGATAGGAAGCAGTACAAAACAACTAGCCAGATCCATGGAGAGCATGAATCTTCAAACAGAGGAAATCACGAGACTAGAAACTCAAGTCAGTGTTCTGCAGGACCAAATTAGAAGAACTGAGAGTGCACATTCAGTAGAAATACAGAGGGAAAGAACATTAATTGAAAATTTGAAGAAACCTAAAAAAGAAATCATGAATTTGCAACACTCTAGGAAGGGTGAAGGAAATCATCTGGAACAATATCATCAATGGCATGAATGAAATCTGGCCTAACATCAAAATTATATTTGAAGAGAAGGATCTATTTTAAAAATCTAAGGAGGTTATTTCAACCACTACCCTAGGGTTGGGAGACATGTTAGCAATAGCCAATAGAATTATGAAATTTCTAAATTCAAAGAACATGTATGAGTTAGAAGAGCTGGGAGTATCAGACAAAACATAAACTTTCTTACAGGTGAAAATGGTATTGACAAAGAAGAACTTGATTGTATAGCTTGAGGAGAAGTGCCGGAATTTAGAGCTGATAGTAAACAGATTTTTTAACAGTATTGAACATTTGACACAAAAGGGGCTTCGTTCTCTGTTTGTTATTTATGATAAACTCATGACCAAAAAATATTATGTGAAGAGGTTAAACGACATAGCAAAGGATGTTGTCAATCTCTCCAATATTAGAGGCAACATAATAGGAAGAGTCATGCGCAGAGCTAATTCAGCAGCCAACCGAGTTAAATAAGTCAACACACCTTATTAAAGAGTAGGAAAATGAGCGACTACAACATAATTAATTACCCAGCAACAACATTTGGAAAAAAACCGACCAAATGTCAAAGTTATCTCATCGTGTCCACTTCGTGGTTACACTTGTCAAATTTTAGTTTCATTGTAATTAATAACAAGTTTTCCAAGTGTAAACAATAGTTGTTGTAGATTTTAGCTAAATACTTCATGGATTAAAAGTATTAAGGGTTAGACACGAGCAATTGTAAAACTTTTCTTTTTGTAGCACTATAGTTTTGGAGCTAGAGCATTTATAATAAAGACTGTTTTCAAGATACTTGAGCTATTTATATCTATTGATATTTTTCTTTCTGTGTTAAATTTTTCATTGTTTTCTTCATTATTCATCTTTCAAATCTTGTTGTAAAATAGAATGTTTAGAGTAAGATAGGATGTTAGAGCACCTTATTTCTATCTATGTTTACCATATAAATGTTTTCCTTTGAAGTCTGGTTAAGAAATACTTGATTGCCTTTTAACCACTACTGATTTCACCATTCTCTCATGTCATTCCTTATTGTTCTTTAAGATCCAGTAGATATAGTTAGCTAGCCGTATGAATGCTCTAAAAAATTTGATGTTACAATCCAACTGTTGACTCCATAGCCCAAGGGAAATGGTTTAAACAATATCCATCCCAACCAAACAATCAAACAATTAATCAATCTTTTATCTATATAACTAGCCTAAAATATTAAAATAATGAAAATAAAAATCAAATCTCAAAATATATAGAGAGAGCCCTCTTTGAGGCTAGGATGGCTATATCCTAGATTCCAAAGTGGTTTGATGTGTCCTTTATGATCATTTTCTTGCCAATCTTAAAAATCATAGAGAGATAACACATTCAACCTTGATATCCACTGATATGGTTTGACAAGAAATGATGTGAATAAAATTTCGTATTGATCTATAAAAATATATTTGTATAACTAAACTTCAGACTTCAGGTGACAGTTTATGATCTCTTGATCCATAAA
The DNA here is from genome assembly GCA_000404065.3 of Pinus taeda. Classification (NCBI taxonomy): domain Eukaryota; kingdom Viridiplantae; phylum Streptophyta; class Pinopsida; order Pinales; family Pinaceae; genus Pinus; species Pinus taeda. The sequence goes on from APFE031261384.1 coordinate 208,919, forward strand.
TTCTCACTCCTTCAGTATTGACGAAAGTCACATAAACATATCCCTCAAACAAATCCCACTACCGACAACAGAAGCATTTTTTGTTTATGATTTCAGTTGGCCCAAGTTCAATCTATATTACGCACCAACAAAACCCTTAATCATTGGGCCTTTTAGCAACGACTTACAAGCAAATCACACTCTCAGCCAAAGTGACTATCGGAGGATGTAGAACCAGGTTTCTTCAACCTTGATGGATGTGGAGATGTGGTATTAATCTATTTTATTACACATAATATTCATAAATAACTTCATAACATTCATTTAACAACTTAAAAATATCGTATAAATCCATAATCATCATTATGATGTAATAAAATGCAACTATAATAAGCTGCTACTCTACAATAGGTATTAAGAGAATATACACAAGAAGATGTCAATTTTACTGTGGTTCATCTCAATGTGGGACTAAGTCCACAATAACTCTTTCTTATAATAATAATTCATGTACAAAAATAGTTCTTGACTTGCACAGTAAGCATAAGTCATCTGCACACTCAGTTGTAGACTCAGGCCTTTGCGCACTAAACTGGACAACCTTCCCTTCGTGACAAAACAACATATCACAATAATTTGACTATAAACATAGATCTAGACCATAAAGGTGATTCTTATTCTTATTAGTTTACGCTATATATACTATTACATCTAGGAATATATCATCAAAATAAAATAGTCCATATACCATGGACTCCCTAAAACAATCTACGATGGTCTGAAAACCATTCATATTTTATAACATTACATGCTTTTTACAAAAAGGAGGGGCTTAGACCCACTCTGACATCCTTTTACCACGGGATATATTCCAACTTTTTCACTATGCGGTCCACTTGGCACTCCACTTCTCTATTGTGCTATTGTCTTCACGCTCTACTACACTCTCCACTGCGCACTGCACTCCTCAAAATGCAGAGCCTTTACAATTTTTTTGGCCATGTTTGGATGCACCCAACACATACCCTTATATGTTTTTTTTAATAGAAGCATAATATTTTAGGTTCTTGTGGCATACTTTTATGGTTATAATGTTAAGAGTCAATAAGTTGAAATTATTTAGCATAATCTGGGAGATCAAATAGGTTGATCTAGATTAAGGCTTGCACATGGCATTATGGTGGAATTTATTTCTAGTTTTACTTAGAGCTCACATATAAGTATGAAAATAATACATTTTTTTTTTAAACTCAAGGAGAAATGTGTTTTGGAATTGGTTATAAGGGAATGTTATCCCCGCTACGTATTTGATATTATTATATTCAAATATATGAAGGGACAAGATTACATGATAACTAAGTTAGTAATGTCACAAGAAAAAAATGAGTATTAGTGATTATTATGACCTCTACTTCTCTATATTATTGATGGTTGGTAAGGTGGAAACTTACATATGGTGTCAGACCCAAGTTAAAACACTAGGGCCTAATGGTCCAAGATGCTTACTTGAAGGTTGTTGCATGAACATTCATTTTTCATGCATGTTGAGTTATCATGTATGTTGACATGGAATCATGTTGTTTGCATAAAGGATATTATCATTATTGTTATGTCACTTAGAAACTCGTGAAAGAAAAATAATGACTTCTCGACTTCAAAACATGTTGGGAAATGATGTTCTTTAGAAGTTGAGGTTCAACCCAAGCATGTGAATGCCTTTATTGTCAATGGGTGAGTGAGATATGTGGAGTTTATTCATGGTTTCATATATGTCTAATGCATCATTATCAATATGATATGGCCCTTATATCCATATTGACGAGCTGAAATTATATCTACCAAGAAAAATATTGGCCTAATATAAACTATAGTATGATGACCTTGGTGTTTATTCTTAGCAAATGTGGAACAAGTGTAAGGTCAAAATTCAATTAAGATGATGATTGAGTTAATCATGTTAGTTTTGACTCTTTTATTACCTACACTAATGGAAAATTAACAGAAGCTACCTTGAAGAATGTCAGTTTTAACTATGAATGAAGATTCAAGAGTAATGTATGTGCATTAATTTGATGTGTTAAAATATGATTTGGGAATACCTTCTTAATGGGTAAGAATGTAATGCCTATGATTTCTTTGACATGGTTTTGTGTATTTTGGGTTGACATTATACATCAAATAACTTGAAATTACTCAAATACTAGGTTGAGGTATGACCTTCCTCATAAACAAGAGGCTTAAATGACTGGTGCATGAAAGGTTGTGGAAGTGGTTTTAAGGAACACTTGAAGGTTATATTTTCTTGAAGTTATATATGAGTGTGGAATCCATACTAGCATATATCTATGAGCTAATGTATAGGTGCGGAATCCATACTCACACATATTTATGACATAAGTAATGAGGTAAGGTATGGGTGTGGAATCGATACTAACATATATCTATGAGCTAAGTAATTTTTCTTGTTAGAATGAACAAAAGTATTTTTATGGAAACTCATAGACATGATTAAAGAGGATGGATGATGTGTAATTAAAGTTAAATGGATAGAGATTCATAACATGAAGTTGTTTGCGGTTTACATCCATTACTTTATTTTTGTTACAAATGATGATACTAATATTGGTATATTGAACACCATTAGGTGGTTTAGAATGTTTGGAATAATTGATTTTGATAGATGGAGTCAAGTGTTAACTAGGTATATATCCTCTAGTATTGCAATTATTTCTTATGTGTTGGATTTAGGTAGACCTAATTTTTTTTTCAAATGCTTGAAATGTAAAAAAGGAATATTGTGATAAGTTGATGGAATACATTTTCTTTTTCCTTAAGACAAATTAGGTCTAGGAAAGCCATAATAGTCTCTTTACTGATTTTTTCAGTTGAGTATTGGTTGAATTCTATTTAGAAAAATTAATCAGAGAAATTATGAGGATTGAACTCATGAATTACTCTAAATTATTGTTAGTTAAGTGATTGAGTCAAAATTCATATTGGTTAGGAACTTGATGAACTACTTTCTTGGAATTTGATTGAGTTGTAAATTGTTAAGAGAATAACATGTTTAGAAGATAAATATATTATGTGGCAAGAACTTTGTTTTATTTGAACTTAAAGAAAAAAGTATGTGATTATGAAAATCTTAGTTGAGTTATTTTTTTACAAGAATATGTGCTTGTTTTATTTATTGAGGGATAAAATGAAGGAGAGTGAGATCAAATTTTGATGAATTCGAATTCTTGCATGATTTAGCAGCCTAAGATGATTGCATTATATGTGGAATCAAAGAGATTGATGGATTTAGGAATTTTATGCTTGGACATATAGTTGTATGAGTAGTTAGTAATCTTGAAAAAGGTTATGATCTTTTGAGAGGTAGTTAAAATTATAAAATAAATAAATAAATACTTATCTTTAGGCTATAAATTCCTTGATGATAGTCTAAATCTTATTTAAAATCTAGAAGATTATCCATAATTTGATAAATGTAAGGTTTTCATAGCTTGTTTTTTTTTGTGTGTATGTATCAACAGTAAGGAATAAGACATGAAACCAAATGAATTGATTATTTATTGAATAGAAATCATGAGTGATTTTACAGTGGGGAAACGAGTTGACTTGCAATTGTTAATATATATTCAATAATATAGATATTGTATTTGTATAATTATGAAAGTTGTTCTTGATTACAAACCACTTTCGAAAATATATATTTAATTAGTTTTGAAATGAATATCTTCTAACTGAGTCATTTATAATTGGTTCTCAAGTAATCGAAGTCAATAATAATGAAGATTATGGGAATTGAAGTAATAGTGTATAATATAAACGTGGGTCAATGAGGATTGTATAGGATGTTAGCTTGTTAATTAAGAAAAATAAAAATAAAAATTATGTCTTGAACCTCAAATTGTGATTTTCACTAAAGAGTAAACATTTAGTAAAAGTTGTCAGTCGATCTTAAATATTTTGATTGGAAGGGTGCCTTAAGGAATGAAAAAGGGAAAAGATTGATTGAGAAGACATAAATTAAGTTGGATGTAAGAGTGGGTTATATATATGACATGTTTTTCTCAATAGTTTCGATGGATATTGTAGTGAATAATTTTATGCTTCTTGTATGAAAACTGGATTGTGAGATGGGATGGACCATAATTTTTATTTATACAAATAATATGGGAGGTGTTCATGACTTGGAAAGATCAATATTTCTATAGAAACCTAAGAATGTGACCCAGGAGAGATTATTGAATTCTTAATGCATTAGATAAGCAAAATACAATCATTTGTAATGTGAAATCATTGTCAAATAATAGTGTCTAGATATAACATGCTTGATTAGATGATCGTTTTGATAAAGTATTTTTTGTAGTGTATGTAAAATTATATTTAGTATGGCATAATTATACATGGTACTTAATTAACAATAGTATTTTTGGTCTTCATGGACAACCCGATTGGATATATATAGATATATCCAACAACTATAATAAAACTTTGGGCCAATTTTAATCCAAGAAGGGGAATATGTAGTTTCCCATTTTGGTAAGGTTAGTTTTGTGACACTTAGAGAGGGTAATTTTGATGCAATGATATAAGATTCTTCATTACAATCTTATGTAAATTCTTATATGCTATAGACATAATTTGAGTCACTTGGTTTCTATGTGTTTGTGATAATATCTATCGTTGTTTGTATAAGAATTGATTATGGTTAAGAGTATATTATCAATGTTTTCTATTTTTGTATCCTAGTTTCCACATAGATGTATGACATGGATGGTGAGCCAAGATTGAGACACATAGATCCATGGATTATCATAGTTATGTGGAACATATTTTTAATTATGATTTATGAATGATATATGATTTGTATGATTATATATGCATAATCTTGTACTAAATAGGATGTGGTAGGGAACCTGGTTATTTGCAAAAAAAGATGCTCAAATTATAAATTATTGTGGAAGTCATGACACATGCTTTGTATGATTATATATGCTTAATATTGTATTGAGAAAGATGTGGGAGGGGACATGGTTATTTGAAAACAAGGATGCTCAAATTATAAATAGTTGTGGAAGTCATGATACATCATTTTTATGATTATATATGCTTAATCTTTTATTCAGTAAGATGTGACAAGGGATGTGGCTATTTGAAAATGAGGATGTTCAAATTATAAATGGATACAGAAGTAATTTCTCTAGAACCGAAATGGTTGTGGAAGTTCTTATGTTACTATACCAATAGGTGTCATAACTTTTGAATGGCTGAGGTCAAATTTGTAATATGTACATACCTTTGCATTCTACAAATTTTTTTCATATTCAAAAAATTAAAAAATGTAAAGAGGATATGTCCTAAAAGAAAACTCGAAGGTAAAAAAGAATGAAAAAGGTCAAAAAGATAAAAAATGAACTCGAATGAAAAAGAAAAATACCATGAAAATGTGCTAGTCAAAATGCCACTACCATTTACTTTTGGTGAAGAATTAGAATATTGTGTGCAACCTGTTGTTTTTGCCACAATCCCTGGATAGTTAAAATGTTTAAACTTGGATATTTCATGTTTTCAATTTTATTCTTAGAAATAGAGAATAAAATCTGACCAAACTGTTTATTCTTGGCAGATAAGTAGATAGGTAGAGAAAATAAAAGGAGCTCAACTATTTAATCTAAGGCCTTAGATGTAATAAGGATATACTTATATATATTTATATTGTAAAAGAAAATAAAAGCTTTGATAAGGGTTTGCTAGCTTAAATGCAGCCTAATAAAGAGTAAAAAAAATGGTAGTATTAGTAGATGGGTAAGCAGTTGAATGGTTGCATAATTATGATGATTGATTAGATTAAAGCTTATCATTTACTTTCATCGTCAAATTTCTAAAGTATGGATCATAATTGAGTATTTACCAAAGCACACAAAGTCAAATTGATTAACCTCCCTCATTCACTACATTCCTAACTTAACTAATTTCCAAGGAAAGTCTTAAAGCACCTAAAAGCTTAAGTTAAAGGGGCTCAGAGCATTTCTATGACTTTTGGAGGGATCGAGCCCTCATCGCAATAACTTATAGGTTCTAAGTACTAAAATGCCCTCATAAACATTCAAACCCTTCAATTCATTCATTTTCCCCTAAAAAATCCCTTTTCCTAAGCTAAAAACACTATTTGCCTAGAGAAAGTAATCACCCCCATGTAATACCCCTTTTTCCCTTAAAATGCACAAAAAAGCACATAGACTAAGTTATAATGTTCCCATGTGAAAAGAAAATAAATTCCAAAACACATTATACTTACCACAATGCCATTTTTCTGCCTTTTCCAAATTAACTTCTTATTTTATTTATATATTAAATCCCAAAATACCTATTTCCTGTATTTTTTACTAAACCCCTTCAATTTTAATATCCCATCCCCAAAGTTTGAAACATAAACTTTATTAGTAAATAATTAATGGGTTAATTAAGTTGATCAATGACTAATTAATAACCAATGACTCATTGTTGAATAAAAGAGATTAATTAATCAATCGGTGGTTAATTAATAATCGACCCTGCGAATGAAATCACTCTTGACGTCATTAAACCTCCATAATCTGCAGTTAATTAATCCCTCCAAGCTTAAAACCCCCGCTGGGCCCCTTCATTAAAGTTCATGTCAAATCCCTGCCCCAATCACCCTGCGATCAAGTCCCTTTTGATCCAACGGTTCACACTCATATCGGGCAGCCTCTGAAGGCCGAACTTTACCCATCCGATATGGGTTGTTTCACGCACCCAATGAATGGCATCTGGTGACCTGCCCCCAAAGCCACTCAAGCCCAAAAGTAGTGCGATATGAAACAACATATTGTCTCCCAGTAAACTACAAAATGTCGCATCCCCCACATAAGACGATGTGTCCCTTTCCCCGTGCACCTGCAAAGATAGTTTACTTTGTGAATAAAACTAAAAAAATCATTGTTTTTAGTTTTACCATGAAAAAGACTACTTAGACCTCCATGCAAGCACTAGAGCACGTACAACCATCAACCCACGTCCAACTGCCAATCTGCTGAAACTACAAACCACCTTTTAGTCATGTGTGCTTCTTGAAAATCGTGCACGGTCACTCATCACTCCTTTCAAAGTCGAAACTAGGTATTTACCCAAACTCGCCGAGAAACCGTGTTTTATTCCTGAGCCTGGACTCAATTGTTTTAAATTAATAAGTAATTAAGTAAGATCGTTTCCCAGTGACTCCAAATACTCGAAATTAGACCAGTTTTCCCCAATTTCACTGAAAACCCTTTGCTCATGTCCTTGAATCCACAAGAACCAAGGATGGTTGCTCCCATTGCGTTAAATGTCCTACCAATTTCTACTCCCCGCTAGGATTTAGACAATCTCCCATTGGTAGATAAAGATTTTCAGATTAAGGATACCTCTATACAAGAACCACCTTTTAAACTATACTGCAGGTACAGAGACTAGTACCTGATCCATGCAAACTACATAGGGATTTGGGAATCAGGTTCACCTAAGTACCAATTCCCTAGAGTTCATATCTTCCCAAAGATTATACATTACTACCATATGAACTATAATCGTTGCCAAAGGATTGTAATGACCCCTGATCATTCTGTATTACTTACCATTACTATTGAGTCCATAAATGAAATGTTGTAGTTACAACCAAGCAAAAGCCTGACCATTCTTTTTGTTGGAGATTTCCTTAATAGATTCCCTACACTCACCTCAATCAAACTTGATCGGTTATTCCACACCTTCATTAGGGAAGAAAAATACATTCCAAAGGACACTCCCCCTTATATGTGGACTATATTCTCTGATCTTGGCTAAGACATCATAGAAATGATATCCAGTGTGTTAGGCTAGACTACAAGTGAATTTGTTGATGAAATCATTATAGCCTTTATGTCCATTTACTCTCCTGGAAAACCCCCAGCCATCACGTTTGACTATGCTATGTTCATTGCTGATAAAATGCATGAGGAATTCATGAGATGGGATAATGAAAGAGTGTTCAAATATTCTTCAGTTTTATATCATCTTTTCTTGTATTATCAAGTTGACAAATTCTCAATCACACTCCAAAAGCTTGATACCAGAGGCAACCGTAGATATGTGATCTTCTAGACTTCATTAATCCACCTAAATGAGTCTCAATATTCTTATACTAATTCGATAGATCTCTTTGTACACCCAGAGGAAACTATGCTATTAGGAAGCCCTCCCCCCAGAATCAGTGAAGATATCATGAGGGTCCTACAGTTGACCAAACAATATAGAGTGGGACATTGGTACTTGTACCAAAGCCACACTCAAATCAGAATATATGGATGTGAGTTGGCTCCCTACAAATTGCCCAGATACCTCCACATGAGATTGTTTGCTCTGGAGTACTACAGGGAAATGATTAATTCAGATGAGGTGCATTTTGTGAAGGCTGAGAAGAAATCTCAACTTAGGATAAAAGATTAGCTTGGCCCATTTATATGTAACAGTAGGGAAGGAGGAAAGGAAGCAGAAGCAATCCTCAAAAGGCTGCGACTGAATTTTTCTTTTACCTGGAATTATGACCTTTTAGAGTTCATTGGCTATAGGAGACAGAAGAATAAATTATCTCCTTATATCCACCATAGAATTCCTAAAATTAAACAATATGCAAATCAACTAGAATGGGTGGAAAACACTTTCGTAGATCGATATAGCACAAAAGTTGCTGTGAATAATCTATTGATTGTGTTATCACAAAATCATGTACTGATGGCTGCTAATCAGTTAGACTCTATGTAACTATTTCAGACCAGACTCTTGGCTAAGGATTAGCCTCCCTAACC
>APFE031261384.1:220404-239520 GCA_000404065.3 Pinus taeda
TGCATAGTGTTCCTTTACATAATTCCTTGGCACAACCTTTGTAAGATCTTCATTCACATAAGGTTCCTTCAAGAATTCCTTGCAGGGGTTCATATCAAATTTGAAGTTTTTAAACCACTCCTACCCTCCTCTCGGAATTTCAGTCACATTAGCAATAGCCTCTGGAGATACTGGGAATTCTAACATAGACACTTTAGAAATTAAACCTGTAAAATTTAAGGGAAATGCTTTTGTTACCTCAGCATGCCCACCCTACAGCTTCTCACAAAATCTCCAGGAACCAGCATCCTTAAAAGCTTTTCTTACACCTTCATCTCTTAATGCAAGATCCAATCCCTCAGGTTCTGTTCTTTGACATCTTCCAGACCGATGCCCCTTATTCTCCATTTCGCTTTGAAATCTTTCGCACAGAGAAACACCACCATCTTCAACTCAAATGGAAAATTCAAATTTTGGAATGCAGGCTGGCTTGCAATCAGGTTCTTTTAAGAAAGAAACTCGGGCTCCTTTGCAATTTAACAGTCTTATCATACAAGCGGGTCAGTTCATGCATCATTAACAAACATCATGACACTACCATGCATTACAAAACCGTTTGAATGATTTTTATGTGCGTGGCTATGAACCTATTGGTGGAATGATGGCTCATAATCACTTGGAAAGGATGCCAACTGACAATAAACGAACAGACACAATGACTCATCCCCCCAGACATGACATTTCGAGAATTTACGCTGTAAAATCCCCGAATCCGCGATTTCGTAGCGCAGATAGTTATAAATTATCAAAATGCGCTACGAAATGGTTGGTTACTGACATGCTGCGAAAAAGATAAAACATCATTGCGCTGCCAAATCAGCCAATAAAATTGCGCTGCAGAAATGTGGAAAGGGCGAGTGACATAAGCAAGATAAGACATGCCTTATAAAATCATGATGGAGGATGACTAACGGTATTTGAAAATGGTTTACATCAATATCTTTCTAAAACATGATCCCTAAGTAACAAACATAGGACAACAACCATTTGACACCTATTTTTGACAATGAAATTTTTTGGAAAACATTTATGTACATGTGACTACAGTTCTAGGTGATAACAGATTGATTTAGAAAGAAGACTTGATGAATATTCATTTGTACAGGTGCCAGGAGAGTCCCAATCTCAAAGGGAATCACAAGGACACAGTGGGAAACCAGTAGAAGAAGGACCTCAAGAGCAAGAGCCATCAGAGCAACCAGAGGAATCAGAACAGCCAGAGATATTAGAACTTGCTTAGCTAGAACATATTATGAACAATCCACCTATTTTACAGACTCCTCTAAATGAGAAGAAAAATCCTAAAAGAGATAGAGAGGAGGTCACTCCTTCTAGTAGACCTATTACCTAAACATATGTCAAGAGGCAAAGGTTAAATCCATTTTCAAAACAGGAGTTTACTAAAGAAACAACAGGAACTACAGGTGCAGAAAGAGTAGAAAGCAGGCATAACACTCCCTCAACAGGTACACAAGAACCTTCCACCTCAAAGGCTTAAATGCTAGGAAGATGACAGAGTGTGGAAATATCCTCCTTCAGTGCTCCTACTATCCAGAGCCAAGACATTAGAGAGAAATATAAAGACATAAAGGCTAGGAATGAAAGATTGAAGGCACAAAGCTATGCACATTACTTGAAAATGGCTCCTACTAATTAGACAAGGCTAATGTCAGCCTTTGATGTGAAAGAGGGTAAAATGCAAATGACTTTCATGAAGCCTACTACACAGGAGCCTAGGTCAATTTTAGATTACTTGAAAATAGACTTTGAAGTATTGGAAAAGGATATCCATCCTACTGACCAAATAGAATTACAAAAGCAGACTTGGGAAATGGTCTACTCCACCTTGACCAGCAAAGCAATTACAGCTCACCAACTCCAAAATTCGCTGAATAATATGTCAGCGCAATTCCAGTTAGAGAATGCCTCTTCATAGGCCAAGGATACCAAAATAAATTCCTTAAAGGACTTAGTCGTAGAACTGATCCCAAATATGTGAAAGCTGCAGAAAAGATTTTTAAGAAGAAAAATGATGAAATAGCTTCACTGAGAAAGCAACTCAAAATTCCACCTCTTCATCATCCTCAGACAGCTGAATTATTGGAAAATTAGAAGGAGGAGGAGCTTATGGAGTTAGTCCTTAAGCTGAATGAAGAACGCAGAGAAACATACGGAGAGCTGGATAACTTGATACCGTCTAAACCTAGTGAGTTGGCCACCACTCCTCATACTGTAATTCCTATAGTCTCTATAGCAGAAACCTCCACATTGGCTGCTACCTTGGCACCAACAGTTCCACAAGCTACTACTTTGCTAGTCATAGGTAGATCAATAAGCATAGGGACGTCCACAGAAAATACAGTTGAATTGGTAAAAGCCATGGAAGAAATGAGCATCCATGATACTGAGCTTAAGAAGCTTAGAGAAAAAGTGTCAAGTTTGGAGACTGATTGCAAACTTGGACAGATACAATAGAAAGAAGAAGTTTGGAAGAATAAAAGAATGGGAGAAAGAATAAAAGTCCTTGAAAAGGACTTGACATTGCAAAAACCACTTCGAGACATGAAGGAAATTCTTTGGGCCAACATAATTGATTCTATCAATGATGTTTGGCCATCTATTCAAGTAATTTTTGAACAAGCTGAACTAGTAAAAGTGGCTACAAAAGCAATCCACAAGACAACGGAAGGGTTGGGAGAGAATCCTGAAGAAGCCAACCAGTTGATAGAATTTTGAACAGCAGAAATAGGTACTAGCTTGATGAACTAGAAATAGAAGATAGAATAGGAACCATCATAGAAATAAAGAAGGTTCTCACCAAAAGGAACCTAATGCTTAATCTTGAGAAAAAAATATGAGATTATCCAAGCTAACATTGATAGATTTATGACAAAGTATGGTATTTTAAGAGAGAAGGGACTCCCCAGTCCCATGATATTGCATGAAAAGCTGATGACCCAAGATGATTATATTCAAAGACTAAACAAGCTGTCCAACAACCAAGCTAGTACTTCAGGGGTAAAATCTTTGCCCACTGGGAAGGTATTATATGATAGTCTAGAAAATTTGTTTTCCATAGAGCATGAGGTCAAGCACTTGTTCATCAACAGGCTGAATTTTTCCAAGTATAAAGAAGCTGACAAGATATATAGAAAGATGATAAGGATAAAATTACCTGACAGTGAATGGTGGATGAAACTAATAGATTTCCTATAAAGTTATTGCAGTAAATCTATATGACAGCTAGGCAAAACAGGTAAAACAGAGTCATAGTACAGCAAGTAAAGAGTATCAGCAGGTGGAAGATAGAAAGTGATTTCAGCACACAACTATAAAGAAACTGAAAGAGCCAAATACGAATTACAATATCAAGAACAGTCACAATAAAAGGGACAACAAGAAGGTAGTTCTCCATCTGTCTCTATCATCGTGTTGAATATATTTTTGGTTTCCTAGAATAATTCTCATATTGTTATGAGATATTTTGTAACATTTTTTTTGGTATAAATACTTCACAAATTGAAGTAATTAGGGTGGATTAAAATACATTTATGTATACATTTTATATCGAGATAAGGAGTTATTGTATTCAAGACTGGATTGGTTTTGTTGGATTATGAAATAAAGCCAAGGATATTTCATTGGATTCTTGTGCATACTTGGAACCAAATAAGTATTATGTCTTCATGTTTAAATATTGTTTTCTTGTCATGTTATAAATATTCACATGTGTCTCTTACGAAATCTGATATGCAAACAAGGAATGATATCTCAGAATTAGCTTAAATGGTCTCTGTTTTAACTGTTTACTTTCTATACGTTTTCTGCTAAACTATCTTGGTTTTGGAATTCTTAATTGTTCCCTTACTTACGGAGTCCCCCCACCCCCGCAACCATTGGTCCATTGTAAAGGATTCTTAGTTACCCTTTGCTAAGATCATCATTCTTTTCTTCATCTTAATCTCGGTTAAGGATTCTTCATTTCCCTTTGCCCTGGCTAGGACTACCTCATCCATTTGAACCTACAGATTTGCTTTTTGTCGTGCTAGCCTACCCTGTGAACTCTTACTTTAGTAATTGATCTGATCCAGTTAAGCCACTCTTTGATTGACTCCATAGCCCAATGGCCTGAATAGTTGTTCTGCCAGTCTATTTTCTTAAGTCCACCACCCAATCAGAACCAAAACATCATGAGCACTAAGAACTAGCCTGAAATCATACTTAAAACTAAGTTAAATTATAAAGAGAGATCCCTTCCTAAACTCAGGTTGGCTCGAAACTAAGTCTAAAATATTAGGTTTGTGGTTGCCTCGGAAATTTCTTTCCTTAACCTTGAGAAAATTCTAAGTGATAAAATAGTGGTGACCATACTAGGGACTCAAACCTCCAGCCTTAATAAACCTTTAAGAAATTCAATTTTTTATTCTTAAGCCTCTTAAAGGGTTTATTAGAATTTATTTCAAAAATTCAAAAAGAAGAAAATAATTAGAAAAAGCTCACAATCTGGCTTCAAGCAGAACTCACTTACCAGGGCCAACCCTGATCCAAATCCTCTCCCTGTATTTGACAATCCTAGCTTTATTCTGAGAATAATCAGAAGGCAAGAAAGTTTAGTAAGCCGAATACCTTTATTTAGATCCAATTCCTATCCTAGTGAGTGGTTGTTCATAGAAGACCTCCCTTTTGATGAGTATATTGACCATTCCTTATTTAGGACCAAGTCTAAGAGTGAACTTGAGGACACAGTTCTAGATCCAAAATTTACAGCAGAGCTTGAAGTCTAAAGGGAAAACTTGTCAATTGATCAGTACCTTCTAAATTCCCCTCAATCATCCCTTACTACTGATAGAATCCCTGAATTTTCTGAAATAGATTAAACTTCGTTTAGCTCACCATCATTTCCCCACACTTCTGAAGTTCATTCCTCATCTCTGTTCATACCTTCACTTCCCCATCAGCCTATCACTACCGTTCAAATACTCATTACCCCTATTATTCCAAATCCCCCTATTGTCCTAAATCCTCCTATTACTCCAACTCTTGTTCTCAATCTTGTATGACATAGAGCTATGGAACTCAGATATGCCCCTCTTATGATGCGTGCTCCTCAAGGTGCCTTACTAGCAGATTATCAGAGTAAAATTGTCTCATTCGATGGCACTATATCTTACATAGCATAGCATCACACAAAGAAAATGAAAAATTATTTTGAACTGCATGAAATTGACATATGAGATGTCCAAATGAGAATTTTCGCCCAAACTATAGCTAGAGAAGTGAGAACATGGTTTAGATGTTTTCCTCCTAATAGTATAGATAGCTTAAAACTTTTTTACCAACAATTTTTACATACGTGGGAGAAGAAAAATAACCCTCTTCAAATTCTTTTTGAATATGAAAACCTCAAGAGGGGACCAAACGAAGCCATTCAAGACTACTGTACTAGGTTTAACAATGCATATAACACAATATGATTGGACCTTAGGCCTCCACCTGGCTTAGCCCTGATTAAGTTTCCAGACGGATTTGACACAGATATGGATTTTCAACTTAGAGAAAGGAATCCCCCTACACTAGAAGATATGCAAAGTGTTGCGGTTAGCGTAGAAGCTAATCTGATATGTGAAGGAGCTAGGGTTAGAAACGAAAGAAGAACACCCCTAAAGGATGAAACTTCACCCTTTGATCAAAAGATGGATGCTTTAGCTAAACGAATCGAAAAATTAATGGACAGAATAAAAAACATTGAAAGGAAACCTCACTAGGATAGCCAACAGGAACCTCCAGTAAGGAATCTAAATTTTATGAAGAACCAAAACAAAAATACTAGTAAAAATGGGCCTGATCAAAACATTAGACCTCCTTTCCAAAATAATTATGCTGAAAGTTAACATCAAGAAGACCTTGAGCTAGACACTGAAATCAACTTAATGGGATTAGATGATGAAGAAACTATCTTTCTGACTCTGGATCATCAAGAATTATACATGCTTTAACAATTACAGACCCAAACTAGAGAATATTTTGATTACAAGCAAGGGTATGACTCTGCTATTTTCGAATTGCATAAACAGTACAATTTGAGGAGCAAAAGGAACACTGGTGTTCCAGACCAAAACAAGAAAGAAATACCTAATTAGCCTAAGAAAGTAAAAGTTGCAAATCAAAATCCTTAAGTTACAAAAACATGACAAATCCTTTCTAGATCAAATCAAAACCCTCCCAGTCCCACCATTGAAAATGTAACGAACGACGAACCTTCTAATGAGCAACCTTCCACTTCAGCTCCTCTCAAGGAAATAGTGGAACAATCTCTAGAGATTATATTGAAAAATCCAATTAAAAAGACTCCAAACACTGAAAAAAAGAACAAACTACTCCAACCCCTGTTGTTAATATTTCACATGTTCAAGCTGACAAATCCCCTTTGCCTCTCAATTTGGGAGCAGAGGTGGCCAAACTTAAGATCTCAGTCCCTTGAACAGAACTGGTTAAGCATGAAACTTACAGATCTCAAATAAGAAAATCTTTAAACTTCGTGGAAAATGAAGACTCTCTTAACCTATTTGATGATCAACTTGAGTTAATTTTCGATCCTGATGTTAATGGAAAACTAGTGGAAGGAGGGATACCACCCTTCTACATTAGCCTTAACATCTATGATAAAATCCTACATAATTCCATGCTAGAATCTAGGGCTTCACACAATCTTATGCCTAAATCCGTTATGGAGAAGCTAAACTTGGATATCACTAGACCCTATAAAGACCTGTTTTCATTTCATTCAAGCCAATTTAAGTGCGTAGGACTTATAAAAGACCTGTGTGTTTCCCTAGTTCAGTACCCTACTAAGACCATTCTTATGGACATAGTGATTGTTGATATACCACCTAAGTGTGGCATGCTACTGTTTAGATCTTGGGGTGCCAAACTCCAGGGATCTCTGCAACTTGACATATCATATGCTACCATATCAGTCTTTGGACATCCTAAGAAATTGTATAGAGAGACTCTAATGAAGTATGTAGTGAGTACTGAGGAGAGGCCTCGAAACTTTCCTATATATTCAATGCATTCTGATATTGATTCTTTTGTTCTTTACAGTGCTGAATCTAACCAAGAAAACACTTCAGACGTCATCATGGTAGAACCAAACGGAATTACAATAATAGAAAAAAATCCAAATGTCCAAATTCATGAGATTTCAGATAATAAATATGACCTAGATACTTTAGTCGAAGAAAATTTTATTCCCCCAAACAGTAAGAATTATGAACATGAAATTCTATGGCATCTTGAATTCGATGGGTCAGTAAATAAATTAGGTGCAGGAGCAGGAGTATGGATTTACAATTTAGAGAATGTTCATTCAAAGGGTCATGCCTAAAGATTGAAATTTAAATGTACAAACAACATGGCCTAATATGAGGCACTTCTGTTAGGTTTGAAATTGGTAAAAAGGTTAGGAGCCATAAGATTCTCTATTATGCGAGATTCTAAGTTGGTAATAAAACAAATTAATGTTGTTTATATGACTAGGGATCCGAGGTTAAGATTTTATAGAGGAACCGTTGTAGAAATACTAAATACTTTTTTAGAAACCAAGCTTGTTGTTATTCCAAGAAAAAAAAATATGCAAACTCACAGTTTAGTGATGTTTTCTAGTAGTTGCAAGTTGCCATTTCAGCCCAACCATTAGTACACTACCGAGGTTAGGCATAGACCTGCTATTCTTAACAACTTAAAGAACTAGCAAGTGTTCGATAATGATCAACAAATTAACAATTTTCTAACTTTAGATGATGAATTTGTAAATAGCAAGATAGATATATCCATAACATTAGATTTTGATTACATTGATAAAGTAGAAATTAATGAAGTGGAAGATGAAAAGATAGATAATTTCCATCCCACAAAGTTTACAAAATCATATATTTGAAACCTAAAACAAATGGAAATTGATGAAGCAATCGATGAACAATCTAAAGTCATCAATCTTAAAGACATTTTTTTCCCCAAAGGATTAACTCCTTTGGAGGACTTATTTGACTCAAATGATGTTCGTAAAAATCCTAAAATGAAACCTTTATAATCAGACATTGAGGAATGTAGTATAGGCTCTGAAGAAGATCCCAAAATGATAAAACTTTCAAAGACTTTACCTCCCAATGAAAAAGTGAAATAAATAGAACTGTTAAAGGAAATCCAAGAGGTTTTTGCTTGGAATTATAAGGACCTGAAGTCTTATGATACCAGCATAATACAACACACCATTCCCTTAAAATAAAATCAGAAGCCTTTTAGACAAAAGCTTAGAAGGATTAATCCCATTCTATTTCCTTCCATTGAAAAAGAGATCAAAAAAAATGTATGAAGCTAAGATTATTGCACCAATTAGATTCTCAAATTGGGTCTCTAATTTGGTAACTACAAGAAAGAAAACTGATGAAATAAGACTATGTGTTGACCTTAGGAATTTAAATAAAGTTTCACTCAAGGATAACTATCCTCTTCCTAAAATGGATCACATATTAGAGAGGGTAGTAGGTTCAACTAGAATCTCGCTGCTAGATGGGTTTTTTGGTTATAACCAGATCCTAGTCCACCCTGATGATCACGCAAAAACTACATTTACTACTCCATGGGGAACTTTCATGTATGTGAAAATTCCTTTTGGGTAAAAAACACAGGGGCCACCTTTCAAAGAGAAATAGACATAGCCTTTGCTAGATAAATCCATGACTTCCTAGTAATATACCTAGATGATATCACAATATTGTCTAAATCATATCAGCAACACCTGGATCATCTCAGGCAGGTCTTCACCAAGTGTAGGAAGTATGGAATTTCTCTAAATATTAAAAAATCTTTATTTGGGTTGGAAGAGGGAATATTACTAGGCGACATAATCTCCAAGGGTGGTATCTAGATTGACCCAGCAAGAATTGAAGCCATTTTGCAAATACCACATCCTAGGAACATCAGAGAACTACAAGCATTTTTAGGTAAAATAAACATTTGGGAAGATTTATCTCTAATTTCGTTGAACTAATTAGATTACTAAATAACATGTTAAAGAAATATTCGACTATTAAATGGACTCTAGAGGCTAAAAGGTCTTTTGAATATATAAATCGAGCCTTAACACAAACACCAGTTCTCATCAGTCAATGTTTGATAGGGATTTCATCATTTTTTCTTTCACCTTAGAACATACAATTGTTGTAGTCCTACTGCAGAAAAATGACTAGGGCTTTGAACAACCAATAGCCTTCTTTAGTAAAGACATGAGGGATGCACCTTTAAAGTATAATATAATGGAAAAACAAGCTTTTTCTCTAGTTAAATCTATTAAAGATTTCAAAGTTGATATATTGTATTATCATATAGTAGCTTATGTTCCCAATGCTGTAGTCAAAAACATTCTAACACAGGATGGACCAAATGGAAATAGAGGGAAGTGGATAGCTACCATATTACAATATGACTAAGAAATTAAACCTACAAAACTAATAAAAGGCCAAGGTTTAGCTAACCTCATGGCTGAATCGAACTGTCAGGCCCTAGACATAAATTTCATTGCAAAATTGGATAACGAAGAGGAGATGGCGACTCCACAGATCAGCCAAGACTTTACAGATTCACCATGCTATGCTGACATTATATATGTTCTACAAAATCTTCAAGCTCCTCCTCAGTTGTCCACAACTAAAAGTAGGTTGTTAAAAATGAAATCTTTGAAGTTTTACACAATTGACAATTCTTTGTTTTGGAAAAATCATGAAGGCATCCTTCTTAATTATTTGTTAAAGGAATAATTTGACAAAATATTATAGGAGTTTCATGTAGGTGATTGTGGGTGGCATCTTTACTGGAAGACCACGACTGATAAGATCTTAAGAGTCGATTTCTACTGGCCCACTCTATTTTCTGATGTAAAGAAATTTGTAACCTCATGCCACAAATGCTAGATTTTTGAAGGAAAAGGAAAACTACTGCCATTACCTTTGAAACCTATATCTATTGAAACACCATTTCAATAGTGGGGTCTTAACTTCATAGGTGAAATTCATCACCCTTCCTCTACCCAACATAGATGGATCTTGACTACCACAGATTATTTTACAAAATGAATAGAAGCCATACCCTCAAGACAAGTTATTGATACTATCATAATAGGTTTCCTTGAGACCAACATTCTGTCTAGATTTGGTTGTCCAAACAAAATCATCACACACAACGCAACAACTTTTAAATCAAAGATGATGATTGATTTCTACAACAAATATCACATAACCTTGGGTCACTCTACAGCCTACTATCCCCAAGGAAATGGATTAGCAGAGTCTTCCAACAAAATCTTAGTGAATATCATCAAAAAATTGTTGGAATATAACAAGAAAACCTAGAATAAAAAGCTAGTAAATGCCTTGTGGGAAAATAGGTTGACCACAAAGAAATCCATTGGTACCAGTCATTAATAGCTAGTCTATGGAATGGATGCTATTTTCCCATCTTCCTTGGGAACACCAGTGATGAAATTGCTCCAGGAAGCACAGGTTGAGCCAAATTATATTCAAAGAAGGATCAACCAGACAATTTACTTGCAATAAACCATGGAAGAAGTGTATATCAGATCCCAAGTTGTGCATGAGAGAATCAAGAAAGCTTTTGACAAAAGGACTAAGGTAGAATATTTCTATAGAGGAGATAAAGTTTTGAAATGGGATTCAATACGGGAGGAAAATGGTAAACATGGGAAGTTTGACTTCCTATGGAAAGGCCCTTACATCATTTACGCTTTCAGAGGTAATAATTCTTATTTCCTCAAGGAATTGGATGGTGCAAAAGTAGAAGGAGGACTAATTAATGGTAAAATGCTTAAGCACTATGTAGGTCTCAGTCATTGATTTCACTAATCACTTGTACATATTTTATTTTTCACAAAAGTTTAGTGTTGATTGGATGGTAATTTTGGAGTTGAAGCCTGAAGAGAAGGCCCTAAGCTTCAAAAGTTTCAATGTCATAAATATCAATAAAGTAGCAAAGTAAAAGGGAAAGGTCATAGAGTAAAATCACAGTATTTTAGAAGGCCAATGATCTACTAGTCCTTCACATGTCACCAGGAAATCCCATCCCCAAGTGGAGCCACTGTTATGTTCCTATACCAATAGGCATCATAATTTTTGAATGGCTGAGGTCAAATCTGTAATATGTACATACC
Source organism: Pinus taeda (assembly GCA_000404065.3). Classification (NCBI taxonomy): domain Eukaryota; kingdom Viridiplantae; phylum Streptophyta; class Pinopsida; order Pinales; family Pinaceae; genus Pinus; species Pinus taeda. The sequence goes on from APFE031261384.1 coordinate 231,668, forward strand.
TTTGCTTTCTACAAATGTTTTCCATATTCAAAAAATCAAGCAAATTAAAAAATGTAAAGAGGGTATGTCATAAAAGAAAAATCAAAGGAAAAAAAGAACGAAAAGGTCAAAAAGATAAAAAAATGAACCCCAAGGAAAAAGAAAAATGTGATGAAAGTGTGCTAGTCAAAATGCCACTACCATTTAATTTTGATGAAGAATAAGAAGATTATGTGTAGCTTGTTACTTTTGCCATAATCCATGGATAGTCAAAATATTTAAACTTAGCTATTTCATGTTTTCAATTTAATGCTTGGAAATAGAGAATAAAATCTAACCATACTGTTTAATCTTGGCAGATAAGTAGATAGGAAGAGAAAATAAAAGGAGCTCAACTGTTTAATATGAGCCCTTGGATGTAATAAGGATATACTTAGATAGATTTCTATTGTAAAAGAAAAAAAAAGTTTTGTTAAGGGTTTTCCAGCTTATGTGCACCCTAATGAAGAGTAGAAAAAATGGTAGGATGAGTAGATGGGTAAGTAGCTGAATGGTTGCAGAATTATGATGATTTATTGGACTAAATCATGTCATTTACTTTCATCATCAAATTTCTAAAATATGCATGATAATTGACTATTTACCAAAGCACACAAAGTCAAATTGATTAAGCTCCCTCATTCACTACATTCCTAACTTAACTAATTTCTAAGGAAAGTCTTAAAGTACCTAAAATCTTAAGTTAAAGGGGCTTATAACATTTCTTTGACTTCTCGAGGGTCCGGACCCTCAACCCAATAACTTATAGGTTCTAAGTACTAAAATCCCCTCAAAAACATTCACTCCCTTCAATTCATTCATTTTCCCCTAGAAAATCCCTTTTCCTAAGGTAGAAGAACTATTTACCTAGGGAAAGTAATCACCCCCATGTAGAACCCCTTTTCCCCTAAAAAACCACAAAAATACACATAGCCTAAGTTATAATGTTCCCATGTGAAAAGCAAATAAAACCTAAAACACATTATACTCAGCACAAATCCATTTTTCTGCCTTTTCCATACTAACTTCTAATTCTATTTATATATTAAATCCTAAAATACCCCTTTCAAGTATATTTTATTAAACCCATTTAATTTTAATATCCCATACCCAAAGTTTGAAGCATAAACTTTATTAGTGAATAATTAATGTGTTAATTAAGTTGATCAGCGACTAATTAATAACCAATGAACCATCGCTGACTAAAAGAGATTAATTAAAAAATTGGTGGTGAATTAATAATCAACCCTGCCAATGAAATCACTCCCAACATCATTAAACCTCCATAATCCACAATTAATTAATCCCTCCATGGTTTCAACCCCCACCAGGACCCTCCACTAAAGTTCATGTCAAGTCCCCACTCGATCACCATGTGATCAAGTCCCTTTTGATCCAATGGTCGACACTCATATCAGGCGACCTCCGAAGCCCGACCTTTACCCGCCCGAAATAATTGGTTTCACACTATTCATCTCGCTACTATGTGGCACCCAATGAATGGCATCGCGTGGCCTCCCCCCAAAACTGCTCAAGCCCAAAAGTAGTGCGATATGAAATTGCATACCACCTCCCACCAAAAAACAAAATGTTGCATCCCCCGCATAACGTCGAGTGTCCCTTTCCCCATGTACTTGCCAGAATAGTTGACTTTGTGAATAAAACTAAAAAACTCATTGTTTTTAGTTTTACTGTGAGAAAGACCACTCAGAACTTCATGCAAGCACCAAAGCACGTACAACCATCAACCCACGTCCAACTACCAACCTGCTAAAGCTGCTAAAACTCCATACCACCTTTTAGTCACATGCGCTTCCTACAAATTGTGCATAGTTACTCATCACTCTTTTCAAAGCCAAAACCAGGTATTTACCCAAATTCGCTGAGAAACCCTATTTTATTCCCGATCCTGGACTCAATTGCTTTAAATTACTAAGTAATTCAGTAAGACATTTGCCCAGTGACTCCAAATACTCTGAATTAGACGAGTTTTCCCCAATTTCACTAAAAACGCTTCACCCCCATCCTTTAATCAACAAGAACCAAGGATGGTTGCTCCCATTGCATTAAATGTCCTGCCAATTTCTACTCCCCACAAGGATTTAGACCATCTCCCATTGGCAGATAAAGATTTTCAGAATAAGGATACCTCTGTCCAAGAATTACCTTTGAAACTATACTGTAGGTACAAAGACCAGTACCTGAACCATGCAAACTACATAGGGGTTTGGGAATTAGGTTTACCGAAGCAACAATTCCCCAGAGTTCGTATCTTCCTAGAGATGATCCATTACTACCATATGAACTATAATCCCAGCCAAAGGGTAGTAATGACCCCTGATCATTCCGTATTATTTACCATTACTGCTGAGTCTATAAATCAAATGTTGCAGTTACAACCAAGCTAAAGCCTGACCCCTCTTTCTGTTGGAGATTTCATTAACAGATTCCCTAAACTCACCTCAATCAAACTTGATCAGTTATTCTTGACCTTCATTAGGGAATAAAAATACATTCCAAAGGACCCTCTCCCTTATATGTGGACTATACTCTCTTATCATGGTCAAGACATCATAGAAATGATATCCATTGTGTTAGGCCAGACTTCAAGTGAATTTTTTGATGAAATCATTATAGCCTTTATGTCCATTTACTCTCCTGGGCAACCCCCAGCCATCATGTTTGGCTATGGTAAGTTCATTTTGATAAAATTCATGATCAATTCATGAGGTTGGATAATGAAAGGGTATTCAAATATTCTTCAGTTTTATATCATCTTTTCTTGTATTATCAAGCTGACAAATTCCCAATCACACTCCGAAAGCTTGTTACCATAGGCAACCCTCAATCTTTGGTCTTTTGGACTTCATTAATCCACCTAAATGACTCTCAATATTCTTATACTGATTTCATAGATCTCTATGTACACCCAGTGGCAACTATGCTATTAGGAAGTCCTCCCCCCAGAATCAATGCAGATATCAGGAGGGTCCTAGAGTTGTCCAAACAATATAGAGTGAAAGATTGGTACTTGTACCAAAACCACAATGAAATCAAAATATATGGATGTGAGTTGGCTCCATACAAATTGCCCAGATACCTCCCCATGAGATTGTTTTCTCTAGAGTACTGTAGGAAAATGATTAATTCAGATGAGGTGTATTTTGTGAAGGCCAAGAAGAAAGCTCAACTTAGGATGAAAGATTAGCTTGGCCTATTTATATGTAAAAGTAGGGAAGCAGGAAAGGAAGCAGAAGCAATCCTGCAAAGGCTGTGACTGAAACAAAGTTTTATCTAGAATTATGACCCTTTACAGTTCATTTCCAATAGGAGACAAAAGAATAAATTATCTCCTTTTATCCACCATAGAATTCCTGAAATTGAGCAGTATCCAAATCAGCTAGAATGGGTGGAAAACACTTTAGTAGAAAGAGATAGGACAAAAGTTGTTGTGAATAATGTATTGATTGATTTAGAAAGAAGACTTTATGAAGATTCATTTGTTCAGGTGCTAGGAGAGTCCCAATATCAAAGGGAATCATAGGGACATAGTGGGAAAATAGCAGAAGAATGACCTTAAGAGCAAGAGCCATCACAGTAGCTAGAGGAATTAGAATAGCCAGAGATATCATAAGAAATTTCTCAGCTAGAACATGTCATGAACTACCCACCTATTTTATAGACTCCCCTATATGAGGAGACAAATCCTAAAAGAGATAGAGAGGAGGCCACTCCTTCTAGCAAACCTGTAGCCCAAGCTTATGTCAAGAGGAAAAGGTTGAATCCATTTTTCAGAACAAGAGTTTACTGAAGAAACAACGGGAACTACAGGTGTAGAAAGAGTAGAAAGCAAGCAAACCACTCCCTCAGGAGGTACACAAGAACCTTCCATCTCACAGGCTCAAATGCTAGAAAGACAACAGAGCATGGAAGTATCCTCCTTCAGGGCTCCTACTAGCCAGAGCCAAGACATTAGAGAGAAATATAAAGAAATGAAGGCCAGGAATGAAAGATTGAAGGTACAAAGTTATGCACCTTACCTGGAAATGGCTCCTACTAATTAGACAAGGCTAATGTTAGCCTTTGATGTGAAAGAGGGTGAAATGCATATGACTTTCATGAAGCCTACTACACAGCAACCCAAATCAATCGCAGATTACTTGAAAATAGACTTTGAAGTATTGGCAAAGGATATCCATCCTATTGACCAAATAGAATTACACAAGCAGACTGGTGAAATCGTCTACTCCACCTTGACCAACAAAGTAATTGCAGCTCACCAACTCCAAAATTCACTGAATAATATGTTAGCACAATTCCAGTTAGGGAATGCCTCTTCACAGGCCAACGGTACCAGAATAAAGTCATTAGAGGACTTAGTCATAGAACTGGAGCATGATCACGAAGATGTGAAAGATGCAAAAAAAACTTAGTAAGAAGAAAAATGATGACATAGTTGCACTTAAATAGTAGCTCAAAATTCCTCCTCTTCATCATCCTCAGACAACTAAAGTATAGGAAACTCAGAAGGATGAAGATCTTATGGACTTAGTCCTTAAGCTGGAAGGACAACTAAAAGAAATAGATAAAGAGATGGATAACTTGATACATTCTAAACAGAGTGAGTTGGCTACCACTCCTCAGGATGTAATTCCTGCAGTCTCTATAGTAGTACCCTTCACATTGGTTGCTGCCTTGGCACCAACAATTCCACCAGCTACTCCTTTTCCAGTTATAGGTACATCAATAAGCATAGGGACATCCACAAAAAAGATATCTGAATTGGCAAAAGAAATGGAAGAAATGATCATCCAGGCTACTGAGCTTAAGAAGCTTAGAGAAAAAGTGTCAAGTTTGGAGACTGATTGCAAACTTGCATAGATACAACAGAAAGAAGTCTGGAAGAATCAAAGAATGGGAGAAAGAATAGAAGTCTTTGAAAAGGACTTGACATTGCAAAAACCACTTGAAGACATGAAGGAAATTCTTTGGGCCAACATCATTGATTCTATCAATGATGTTTTGCCATCTATTCAAGTAATTTTTGAACAAACTGAACTAGTAAAAGTGGCTACAGAATCAATTCATAAAACAATGGAAGAGTTGGGAGATAAACCTGAAGAAGCAAACCGATTGATAGAATTTTTGAACAGTCGAAATAGGTACCAGCTTGATGAACTAGAAATAGAAGATAGAATAGGAACCAACATAGAAATAAAGAAGGTTCTCACCAAAAGGAACCTGAAGCTCAATCTTGAGAAAAAATGAAAAAGTATCCAAGCTGACATTGATAGATTTATGACAAAGTATGGTATTTTAAAAGAGAAGGGACTCTCTAGTCCCATGGTAATACATGACAAGCTGATGACCCAAGATGATTATATTGAAAGACTAAACAAGCTAGATAGAAGCCAAGCTAGTAGTTTAGGGGTAAAATCTTTGCCCACTGGGAGGGTATTATATGATAGTCTGGAAAATTTGTTTTTCAGAGAGCATGAGGTCAAGCACTTGTTTGTCAACAGGCCAAATTTTGCCAAGTATACAGAAGCTGACGAGATATATAGAAAGATGATAAGGATAAAATTACCTGACAGTGAATGGTGGATGAAACCGATAGATTTACTATAAAGTTACTGCAATAAATCTATATGACATGCAGGAAAAATAGTTAAAACAGAGTCAAAGTATAGTAGGTAAATAGTATCAGTAGGTAGAAGATAGAAAGTCATTCCAACACACAACTATAAAGCAACTAAAAGAGCCAAATCCAAATTACAACAGCTAGCACAGTCACAATAAAAGGGACAACAAGAAGGTTGTTCTCCATGTACAAATTTGAATAATATAAAACTTATCCCCAAAGATTATCCTAATTATACACTATTTGCGGAATGCATGCATAATACATAACCTCCTCTACCTTTGATCATCAATTTGTGGAATTAAAAAAAACAATTGCACGCGCACATTGAAACACCAATCACACATATCAACACAGTATGTAATGGGGAAAGCATACAACTAAAAAACCCCAACTATCTGTATATTATAATGGTAGAGAACATGTAACAATATATAGTAAAATACTCCTCACAACTACTCAGTACTATCTCCACATGCTACACACAAACTTGCTTAGATCTGAACAAGTCACGGGTTCAAATCTCCTCCACTATTTGCCTGCCTCTACTGCATAATCCAAGTTGAGAATAGATCAGATCCAATTTTGAATTCCCTTGTCTTTTACTGCACAATCCTCATTGGAAATCTCAATCAATGATTATGCAAATATCGTGCACAACTATAGTCACAACTGATAGTAGTCTCACCCTTTCACCCACCTCTAACACTTGTCTCCACTGAACTGTCCATGCACTGAGTTAAATGATGTATTCCTTAGTTGATTTATGAGTTAATAATTAGTGAATTAATTAATAATTAATTTACATCACTCATCACTAGTGTATTTGTCAGTTAGACTAAATACAACTAGTTCAACTAAGTCAAACTAAACACAACACCATCAACTCCTCAATCAACTCCACCAAACTCAATCACTTGAGTTCTAACTGAAGTCCATCACGCAATAGCTCAACTAACCCATAGGAAAAGCATATTTCCTTCTGGTAGTTGCATGTGCCACATCTGTAGCTCAAACTGAAGTGCTGCAAGAGGATAAGATAATGTTTATAGTCCAAATATTATTAAGAGATAATAATATTCGACTGTTCTATTTTTTGATTAGCAGTTTAAAAATAGACACCGCCCATATGTCTAAAAATAGAGGTCCATCTATTTTTACCAACATGACCAATCATCCATAAATAGAACCCTGCAACTCATAGACCATGATCCATATGTCTAAAAATATACATAGTCTAAAAGTAGACTTTGCACCAAAAATAGCCTGTAGGCCCACTTAGTGAAGGCGACTTCTTTTCACCAACCTCCATCATCTTGTTACATTTTCAACACTCCCTTTCAACAATATATGGATTATTTTCAACCCCTATCCTACCTCTGTGGTATTTGAATTTTCTCCTGGTGAGTGCCTTCGTCAAGATATCAGCATCCTTATCCTCCATGGGAATGTATGAAAGTAACATGATTCTCTGTTGCACACAATCTCTCATATGATGGTACTTGATGTCGATGTGCTTGGATCTATCATGAAATACTGGATTAGCCGAGAGTTTAATGCAACTCTGGTTATCACAATAAATCAAAGTAGGCTCCAAGTGTGATTCGAACAACCCGACCAAGATCTTCCTCATCCATATAGCCTCGCATGCAGCCAAAATTCTTGCCATATACTCGGCCTCTGCTGAGCTGAGTGCCATGGATCTTTGCTTCCTGCTATACCAAGAAACTGTTGTTGACCCGATACTGAAGATCCCTCCATATGTGCTCTTTTTGTTGCTGCCAATGGCAATTTCTCCACATGTGAGTATTTTAGCTCAGTTGGATTTTGTTAGCGCTTGGAATTCACCTAGGCTGAGATAGACAAACTCTCAAGGCTACATCAAACCATTTCACCTCGTAGCTAGCCCTACGAGGTATGAGAAGGCTCTCTCGGGTCAGATTCGGTAGATTTTTCAATAGGATGAGCTGACCCAATTAGGAATAAAGATCTTAGGCTAGTAAATTGACATAGGAAGGTTTGCTTGGGGTTTTTAATTACATGACGGGGCTTTTCTGGGCTGAATGGGCAAGATCACAGTTTGAAACAGAAAAATATAATGAACAACACAGATTATTAACGGAGGCAAGGTAGGCATGAAATTTAGCATCAAATCTGGATTTCAATGGGATGGAAAGACTAGTGAGGAGCTAAG
>APFE031261389.1:0-44365 GCA_000404065.3 Pinus taeda
TTCTTGGGAGTGCATCCGCCACCACATTTTGCTTCCCTTTTTTGTAGATGATTTCAAAGTCATAACCAAACATCTTTGTGACCCACTTTTGTTTCTCTTCAGAGGATAATCTTTGTTCTAAAAAGTATTTAAGGCTATCATGATCTGTTTTTACCTTGAAGTGTCTTTTCATTAGGTAGGGTTGCCATTTCTTAAGTGCATGGAGTATTGCCAACATTTCCTTCTCATAAATAGCTTTGTGTAAAAACTTTCCCTTGATTGGACGACTTTCAAAAGCAATGGGTCTTTCATCTTGCATTAGAACAGCATCAATTCCATTTCCTGAAGCATCACATTCCACAATAAAGGTTTTTGTGAAGTCCGGTGTAGCTAAGACCGGTGCTTGGCACATTGCCTCTTTAAGATGTTCAAAGGCCTTTTTTGCTCCGGAGTCCATGAAAATGCATCTTTCTTCAATAATGTTGTTAGAGGTGCTGCTATTCTCCCATAATTCTTAACAAACTTGTGATAATACCCTGTCAACCCGAGAAATCCTCGCAGATGCTTTATGGATGTGGGGATTTTCCCTTCCTTAATGGCTTTAATTTTGCTAGGGTCTACCTTAACTCCTTCATGAGATACAATATGACCCAGATATTCCACCTCTTGGAATCCAAAGAAACATTTGGATCTTTTTGCATATAATTGTTTCTCCTCCAATAGTTGTAGCACCCTGTCAACATGTTCAACATGATCCTTCCAAGACTTGTTGTAGATTAGTATATCATCAACAAATACCAACACAAATTTTCTAAGGAATGGTTTGAAAATTGAATTCATCAAACCTTGAAATGTTGAAGGTGCATTGGTAAGGCCAAAAGGCATGACCAAAAATTCATAATGACTCTCATGAGTTCTAAATGCTGTTTTTGGAATGTCTTCAGTGTTCATTCGGATTTGATGATATCCTGAACGAAGATCCAACTTGGTGAAGTAAATTGATCCATGCAATTCATCCAGTAATTCATCAATGACAGGAATGGGAAACTTATCTTTATTAGTGAGCTTGTTGAGCTCCCTATAATCCGGACACATGCGCCATGATCCATCCTTCTTGTGCACCAATACTACTGGAGCAGAGAAAGAACTTTGACTCGGTTGAATTATACCAGCCTCTAGCATTTCTGCAACCATACGTTCAATTTCACTCTTTGGACATAGGGATATCTATACGGCCTGATGTTTGGAGGAACACTTCCTGGAATTAGATGAATAGCATGATCATGATCACGCACAGGTGGGAGACCTTTAGGAGTCTCAAATACCTTGGAATGATTATCCAGGACTTTTGGAGATCTGGAGAAATAGATGATTCCTATGTGGAAACATCTAGCGAACATAATTGTGCAATTACACCTCTTTGTTCCTTTTTAGAAAGCTTGGTCATACCATTAGAGCTGATTATCTTTCCTGGTTTCACTGCAATACCCCTTAATACAACTTCCTTTCTTTCCATAGAAAATTTCATGAAAATTTCTTGAAAATTAAAAGCTATTGTACCCAAGGATTGTAGCCATTGGACTCCTAGTACAACATCAGCACCTCCCATTGGAATGGAAAGCATTGGGCTAGTCAATACATATTTTCCCATGGATAGCTTGACATTATGGCATTTTCCAGAGCAATTTTATGTTCCTCCATTTGCAATCATCACCTGACACTCTAGTGCTAGATATAGGAAGCAATTCAATTCTTTTGCTACCTTACAATGAATAAAATTGTGGGTACTTCCTGAATCAATCAACACTATTACCTTTTTCTTCTTGATTTGTCCTTCTATCTTGATGGTTTGAGGAGTGGTAATTACTGCCAATGCATTACAAGATATGGTCGGATTCGTTTGTTCTTCATCTAGGCTTTGTTCCTGGAGTATATCCTCTTCTTTTGACCTTTCTTGCTCCTTTTCTTCTTCCTCTTCACAATCTATGTAGAATAATTTCTTCTCAGCACACTTATGACCTTTAGTGTATTTTCTATCACAATTGTAACAAATCCTTTTGCTCTTTTTTCTTCCAATTGTTGTGGTTTCAACCTTATAGGTTGTGGAAGACTAGGGACAACACTTCCATCTTTATAGTTGTGAGTGGTATGCTTCCCGGTTGCCATAATTTTGCTTTCCATTTTTTTGCTAACCTGAATTCCTTCTCTAATGAATCAGGTTCCCAAAGGCGAACATCATGTTGGATATTATCCTTTAAAGACCCTATGAACACATCAATCCTATGCTCCTCTGGAATATCTTTTACCCTTATGTTCAATTTTGGAACTCCTCAATGTGCTCCATTATTGAACCCTTTTGTTTGAGACTTATCAATTGGCTAAAAAAAGTGTTGCTTTTTGTATCCTCATAATGTGCTATCAATTCTTCCGTAAAAATTGCCCAAGTGATAAATTGTTTACGAGAGCAAAGCCATTGATACCATACAAACTGATTTGGTTCCAAATATAAAGTTGCCGTACGTACCTTTTGTGTGTTTTGCACTCGTAGCTCTAGCAGCTCGTGTTTCTCCCATCAGCACTCTATGGCATCAACGATATGGGCATCTAAACATGCAGTATCTCTCTCAGCTCTTTCGGGAGGGACTTGTGTCAGGGTTACTTGATATTCAGACTCAGCAGTTGGGAATATGTGGCACTTGTCAAGCTAGCAAGCAACATCGGTCTTCATTCAAGGATGGAGAATCTTGGCACGCATTTAAGGTACTCCAGTTAATTCATGCTAATATTTGTGGTCCTATACATACATTTCTGTTACTGGTTGCAAATATTTTTTGGTTATTGTAGATGATTTTAGTCGAAAGATGTGGGTGTATTTTCTAAAATATAAATCTGATGTATTTAGTATCTTTCAGAAGTTTAAATCCTTAGTTGAAAAAGAGTCTGGCTGTAATATCATAACTCTTAGGACAGATAACGGGGGGAATTTTGTTCTTCCGCTTTCTCCAACTTCTGTGATACTCATGGCATCAAACATCAGTTAACTACACCCTACACTGCTCAGCAGAATAGTGTTGTCGAACTCCGCAATCGTACGGTTGTTGAGATGGCTCGTTCCATGTTACAACACTGGAATGTTCCGAACAGATGCTGGGCTGAAGCAGTATTTACTGCTGTCTATCTTCTTAACCGATCACCTACTAAGGTGGTTAAGGGGAAGACTCCCGAAGAGGTTTGGTCTGGCCGTAAGCCTAAGATCAGTCACTTCAAAGTATTTGGCTCAGTTGCATATGTTTGGATTCTAGCTGCTAAGCGCTCTAAGTTGGATTCCAAAAGCCAGAAACTCATGATGATAGGGTACAATGATTATCACAAGGCGTATAGGTTGATAGATATAGCCACTGGTCATCTTAGCTTCAACCATGATGTAGTATTTGATGAAGACAGAGGATTCTTTCAGTGTCCTCCTTCTGAGCAGTGTTCTGAGGATCAGCCTCACAGTGTTCTTCTTCCAGTAGGTCCATCTGATGGGAGGGATGATGCAGCATCAGTGTTTGATGATGCACTACTTGAGCTTCCTCCGGAAAATAACCCTCCGGGCCTCCCCTTGCTGCTCCTATTGTTCCTGAGCTTTCTCCATCTCCTCGTGATATTGGTTCCTATACTCTCCAGCCTAAATGGTGGGCTAAAACCATTGGTGACCTCCGGGATAATGAGCTCCTTGAAGGTAGAACTTCTAGACATAAAAGCAAACAACAATCTATAGTAAATTTTGCTCTTATGGCTAACCTGCATAGTGTTTTTGAGCCTCAAACCTATTCAGAGGCTAAGGGTACACCTGAGTGGGAACTGGCTATGGAAGCTGAATTCCAGAGTCTTCAGAAGAATCATACTTGGACCCTTTCTGATCTTCCTGCAGGGAAAAAGCCCATTCGCTGCAAATGGGTGTATAAAGTGAAATACAAAGCAGACAGAACCCTAGACAAGTAGAAAGCTCTGATACCATAATCAATGAATGAATTGAATTGATTTACATGAGCGAAATGAAGCTCAATAAGTAATACAAAGATATTTACAGAAATAGAAACATCAAGTTTCTACTAGGAAATAGAAACAACCAGTTTCTTCTAAGAAACTGCTAAAAAGATAAAAATAGAAACAACTAATAAGAATGAGCATTAATCACTAAATAGCATTATCCTAATAGAATCAACACATCAACATAGATATTTTGGACAAATGTCCTGGGAGGATTTTATTATTCAACAATTCTTTAGTACAACTGGGTGCCAAACTGGCTTACTCAACATAGAACAAATTCTCCAACACTTCTCCCAACCTCAGCGTCAGGCTTACTGGCCCCTACACAACTCCCAGACCTACTGCGTCAGCTCTTGCCTCTCTGCATTAGCACTGGGCCTCTCTACGTCACCGACACAGGGCTTCTAGTGACTACGTAGTTTACTGCCTTTGCGTCTGCCTCTCCAACCTCTGCGCTGGTCTTTTGGTGTTGATCCCAACTCTCTATTCTGTACCCGCTGCCTCCTCCTGTTCCCGAGACCACTAGTTCAAATTTCTCAGCTAACCCCTTTCCAGAAATTGAACTGACTAGTCTCCCTCAGTGTGTTCTCCAATTGACCCTCAAGCCTCTTCTTATACTTTTCCAGTTGGTCCTTCAACAACCGAGATTAAATCTCTAATCAACGGCTAAGATTAGATTTGGCTTTATCCATGACTTTTGGAACGTTCCAACCCAATTTTATATTAATAATATTTTATTTTTCCTAAGTTTAGACTTAGGAACTCCATTAAAAATATTAATTATTTTAATATCTCCCTTGTGGATTAACCTTAGAGATGACTATTCGGTAATATGAAGAGTTGTGGAGACACATACTAGACAATTGTTGAAGCATATTTTGGGGCATTGTTGAGGGTGATCTTGAAGATATTATCAGGACTTGTTGAAGATTATATTGAAAGCCCTGAAGCAGTGTTTGTACCCATCTTGAAGAATTGAAGCAGAGGGTTGGAGCCTTGTGGAAGATCATGTTGGAGCCTAGTCTAAAGATTGGAGTCTTCATCTAGGGTTGATGCCCTAAAGAGATTATAAGTGTATTTGTATAGATCATTATTGTAAAAGAGGATTGGAGTCTTCGTTATTTTTGATAATATAAATGATTATTTAGTTGTACATTTTGTTTTCTAGTTTTATTAAATGATTTTAACTGGCATAAAATAACAATTGTAAAAGAAACACTGATTCACCCCCCTCACAGTGTTTCCAACATGTTCAATGTAAAGTTGACAAAGCCATCAAGTTTATTGAATGAGTTCAGCACATCCGTTAACAGGTTCATGATATCTTACACAAGGCCAATTCTAAGTACAAACAATGTCATGATCAACACTGGCTGCCACATAAGTTTCAAGTGGGCGATAAGTTTTAGTTGCATTTGCAAAAGGAATGCCTTGCAGGAGCCCATCAAAAGCTTCAACCACTTCGATATGGATCTTACACCATCACTTATGCTGTGGGTGACAACGCTTTTGAGTTAAGTATTCCCCACATTCCATGGCCTGCACCACATGTTCAATGTGGACTGTGTTCGGCCATACTTTCTATCATTGTTGAACCCATCAGACATTAACGAGCAACTGACACCTACAAAGCTATACATAGATTGCATTGAACATGCCACAACTGGTCGGATCATGGACACACATAATAAGAACACTTACCAATAGAGGATCCAATTGTATTTGGTTGTCAAAGTAGGCTAGCGCTTGCACCAAGGCAAGTGGCTGATCAGGGACCAAGTTTAGTAGAAATGTCCCCATCACATGTAGGCACTCAGCGCAATGGGGATCATTGCTTCCTAAGTGGGCAGGACTGATCTAGATGGATATTGGTGGCCACCCACCTATTCCACTTGGCTCATAGTACAATTATCAGTTTCCTATTTTTAAGTTAGTTTCCTATTTTGGCAGTTTTCAGGGCTTGAACTTCTGGAGCCATTTTGAGGCCCTAAACGACGTTTTTTGGTGAAACGCACAAATGCAAGACAAAGACAATGTTTGCAGTCGAAAGTTGGTATCTTTAGATAGACCTTTCTAGTGGGCTATCGTGCATGCCAAACAAAAATCGTATGCCAGAGTTAGACCCCAGCTAGTTGATGTTCTAGATTACCTCATCGGGGCCCATAAGCTTTTGGTGCTTCATCTCCTACGGTTAGGGTTTTGGATGTTTAGGGTTTCTCATTGTTTCTTAATGATAAAATGGCCTCGAATCCTCTTTGTAACATAGTTCAGAATGTGCGTAGCCATCACATCTCTTCTCAGAGATAAGCTACAAACGTTCGAGCTAGTTTGGTTTCTTTCTGCATGTAAACAATTTCAGAATTTCTATTTATTAATTGAAGTTCAATTTCACTGTGCCTCTTTGTTTCTGTTTGAAATCTGTATTTCATTTCATTCCTTCATAAATTGGATCAACTGGTTTCTCCTTTCTAAGAAAGCGTTGCCTGATAGTTCTTCATGGTCGTGTTTCTCATCAAACTTCACCACATAAAAATGACAGTTCTTCTCTGACACCTTTCTCATCAAAGTTTACCACGTAGAAGTAGAAATAAAATTTTGTATTATTTCAACAAAAAACTTATATCTGGAATCAAGTTGCCTTGCTTTTGTTCAACTGCGCGTGATTGTTTTTTCTTACATTGTTGCTGATCTAAGTAGTGCCTAGGTCTTCCCCTGCTTCCTACTTCGGCACTTTGTTTTTGTAGCTCTGATACCATGTCAGTTTTTATATTTGTCAGAGCATGAACAGAAATGCACTGAGAGAGAGTGAAAGAGAGAGAGAGAGTAGATTGATACATTATTGACTGATTCAATGTCTCATTACATAGTAGGAAAGAGAATTGTTATGTAACTCCTGAATACATAATCTTTTAATGATTACATTTATCAACTCATAGTTATGTAACTATATTATAAAGACACTAACCAAGACTCTATTGCCTATTGATGACCATTAAGCTAACTCTGACAAGGTGCACATGTTTCATAACTGTCCAATAAAAGCAAAAGAGATGGCACAGATATTTTCTAAAAATTTATACTAATTACATGGACTACCAAAAGAAATTGTGACTGTGATTCAAAATTGAAAGTAATTTAAGGTGATGCCATTTATAGCTTTGTATGGGTATAAACCTCCGAGTGTGAAGAACTTAAAAGCAAAACAGATGGCACAAATATTTTCTAAAAATGTATACTAATTACACGGACTACCAAAAGAAATTGCGACTGTGATTCAAAATTGAAAGTAATTTAAGGTGATGCCATTTATAGCTTTGTATGGGTACAAAGTTACAAACCTCCAAGTGTGAAGAACTTAATCCAACTCGACGTTAAGGGTTCAACCGTTAGAGATTTTATAGATGAATATGAGAAAGTATTTCAAATGTTGAATGGAAACTTGTAGAAATCCATGAACGGAATGATCTACCTTGCATATTTCGAGTTTGTAGACCAGGTTTGTCAGATCTCACGAGGATCAACAAACTCTTATGAACCTGGAGTACAAAGGTATCCTGTACCCCCTTTTATTTCAAAAACCTATCAGATCTTCAATCAACTTGTGCAAAAGTCAGATGATAACATCCTCAAGAACCTTTTACCCACCAGCAGGTTGGTGGATAACAGGGACTATCTGTTGTTTGTTGCACAAACATCTCCTGTGATTGAGCTGAATGTAGGAGTTGTAACATCCGTGATGGGGGGATGACAATGGATGCTCGTTATCTTTTGGGGTGTTCTCAAAATCCTCCTTATTGGCCTGAATTCTCTTTTCCCTTCTAAATCCAATTACTTTCTCATTAAAATGGGAGGCCTTCCCTTTTCCTTTAGGCGATTCCTTCTCTAACGTTGCAGGTTCAAGATGCAAAGTTTAGTTAACTTTGGTTTAGACTCTAGAGCAGATTGTCATATTCTATCCAACACTAATGTTTCCATCTTTCTATGATCTTGTTTGCAATACTATACCATACTAGTATTGATAGTTTGATTGGGTATATTAAGACTTTAACTGTAGTCACATTCACATTTTATGTTAAGTATTACATCTAAGCAAATCCTTTTCGTTGTAGCAGTCTTCGTGAAACATAATTCATGCTTTGTCATAAGCTATTGTTATGCCAGCAGCCAAATTCTGCTGGTGTGATAGTTATTGCATTTCTGTTTTAGATTTTGGAAATTGCTTTTCTAGTTTAAATATGTGTAACTTTTTGAAAGGCTTTGCAGGATGGAGAAAGTAATTTTTTAGTCAACATATATTTATATCAATGTTTTCTTTTAATATTTATGCACATCTGCATATGTACTACAGGTACGCAAGTACAATTGAAAGGAACCCACAAGACTATGATGCACTTTACAATTGGGCTTTGGTTCTGCAGGTATTTACTGAACGTTTAAATGAATGGTTAAAAGTCTGTTTCCAATCATAGAATTTTATTATGGTATAAATATCAATGAAAGGATGGATGGCACTAATAGGTGAGAGGGTGTATCTTGTTAGAACTTATAGAACTGGTAGTATAGACAGGCTTACGATTTTATACCTTTTGGGGATGCAGAAACCCTCTGATTGTTAAAATACTTCCTTTTGAGGTGAGGAATATCTCAGAGGGGGCTGTCTAAAAGGTTTTTACATCTCTGTGCGAGTCAGAGATCCCCAGCAAAGTGTTGTGATTTTGCTGACAGACTGAAAGGTAAAACAAACTAAAGGAGACAATTTCCCTATCTGTTGAATCAAATTCCTGAAATGAGAAGAAAGTAGGACAATGAAGAAACTCACCAGATCAGATAGCTTATCCTTATTCCTTCTGTGTAAGCTTCACCACAGCAAGTTGCCATACTGTATAGCTAAGGCCCCTGAACACAAGAAAACAACTACAGCTTTCTTCAAACACTTTCAGCCATATAATAATTCAATTCAAAGAAATCAAAATATACCAGATACAGAAATATATAATTCAACTGATCAAGATTTCCAACATATATAATAATGAGTATGGGGGTTGTGGGGGCTGGGGGTGAAGAAGAGAGACCTTAAAAGGACAACAATAAATGGTATATCTTAGTATGTGAGTCAGGGCTTCCTTCACCCCAAATGACAGTTCAACTGCAGCCACACATGAAATCACTCTCAGGTCTCTAACGACCAACAATTCTTATATGCAAAGGAGACAAGTCCAACAAGGAAATTCAGTCTCTGAGAGGATGGGACTGTATAGTTGAAAAAGGATTTCCAACAAGATAATTTTGCAGGGATTGGTAGCACCAGGGTACTTCTTTCTCAATGTATGTTTCTCCGTGTTTAATGACTCACGATCAGCAATTCAAAGTAACTCTTTCCCCATTCAATTGCGTCCTTTTATGTGGTGGGGCATGGGATCAGGTGTCTAACATTCCTGAACCCTGCTCACAGGAGTGCATTATGCACTTTTTATTATTTTCAAGGTATTCTACAGGAGACTGCTAGTGGCTAAGGGACAACTTGTGATCACCACTAGTTGCTGGAATACATCATGTAGTCAGGTGTTGAGCTCGAGAAGTGTTTGTGCAAACAAAAGTACAAGGAAGGGCCGAAAACAACTATGAACATGGTGATCAAATATGGTGTGATAGGAACAGAGCGAAAAAATATCATGTCACTTGTCAAATCATGTAAATATATTGAAATGGTCTAGGCAAAGTCCAAGATAAGGGACCAACCTATGTTCAAACCGTAATTATCACAAATGAGATTTCATGCCTTTGTGCAGTTACAGAATAAAGGTTAGAGGTCCATCTGTATTTAAGACCATATCTTTTAATTATATCAAAGTTTCAAATAACAACATTGTGAATATACAAAGTTTTGTACTGCCATTTTCTGCTCTTGAAAATGGGAATTGGTCCATTATGTCCTTGATCTCACTTCAGTTTAGTGCTGGAGATAGTTTGGTTTTCTTGTTGGGGCATGTTGTCGCACAAAATGTCTAGGCACCGAGACAACGACTCATATCAGGGGCTGTCACCCTGATCCTCAATCTCTCCATTTAAGCTGTTTCCCTACAACAAGCCAAGGGTCTAGACCCTACAGAAATGGAATGAAGGAGAATTAGTTGGGAACCAACCAGTTTGGGAGAAACAGTGAAGCGACCAAGTACTTGATTAAGATTTAACAAGACTTATAAAATTTGATTAGATTCAAACGATTGATACCAGTGCCTTATGGAGTCAACAATCTTGCTTTAAGACCAAGTAATTGATTTGCAACTGCTTCTTGGATGAGTGACTATCTTATATGAAATGCATATCCTATAATGTGAGATGCAAAAATCTTGGTTAATTTTAGTTAAATGCTTATCTATGTTTAAACCCTTCAATCTTTTCTATATTGAGCCGGATTTCGTTGTAATTGACAGAGAGAAGATAAGGTGAAACACACTAAGGTGTGATTAACGATATCTTTCCTGAAGTATTGGCAGAGAGAAGATAAAGTGAAGCACACTAGGGTGTGATTAACGATATCATTCCCAAAGTATGCTTGGAAGGAAATTTTACTTATGCAAAACTAACTTAATATGCAAATGCATGAGATGATTAGAAGATGAGATGAAGTTAGATTCAAGGATTAGAAGCGCTTATGCTACAATTTATCAAAGCCCTTAATTACCAAAATGAAAATTTCACTTTACTAGACAAAGACTAAAAGATAAAATTTCACTTTACTAGACAAAGACTGAAACATAAACCCCTTAACATATCACAGTTAAACCACAAGTTTACTTCAAATCTTTTCATTACAATTATAGCTAAAAGAACAAAAACTTATTCACAATTTAATATCAGTTGCTCAAAAAATACTCAGCTTAGGAAACAAAAGATATGCAATTTATCACAATCCCATGACAAAGTACTTTAATAATTACTCGAAATATTTGCAAAATAGTTAACATGCAATAAACATCAAATATTTAAGCGTGTTTGACTATAGAGAAATTAAATTTTTAATACGACAAAATTTTCTGCTTTAAATTTTAAAATCCCAAACTCTTAACACAAAAACGCCTAGAAGGAACTTTAGATCAAAAGGCTTAATAAATTAATTTTTTGATGGGCCAAAGGTCACATAAAAATTTAAAATTTTAATGTTAGAGCACAAAGTTCTTTTTTGATTTAATTCTTTAGAAATATGAAAGTCACATTAAAAAAAAGAAATGGATTTTTTTTTTTGGTTTAATTTATAAATTTTGTTTTTTTATATCAAACAAAATCAAAGTGTCATAAAGAAATCAAAACAGAAGGAAAAAGAAAAGCAAGCAAAAAAAAATTTCAATTTAAAAAAAATCAACGTCACAAAAAATTAAAATCAAAAAATTTTAATAGTTTTCAAAAAAAAGTGAAACAAGCAAACTCAAGAAAATATCGAATTATTTGTGTAACGAAAAAAAACCTAACCCTAAACGGAATTTAAAACAAAAGCTAAAGGAAAAAAATCAAAGATGAGATTGTGAGGGCTTTTGTAGGTTGATCGCAATGGAGGATGGAGCTGAGGAGATCGCAGTGAGCAGCGAGGGTTAGTATGCAGGTTGATGGGCGAGCAACGAGGAAAGGAAAGAATATGCAGGGATGCGAGAAGGAGGATTTCACGATAGGGAGAGGAGCTGCAATAGGTTTGAGGGAATATGGGAGACGAGGGAGAGCGGGGGGAATGAAGCTGGCGGAAGAGAGATGTGGGCCTGGGAAATGCGAGGCTCCCGCAGGCAAGGGAAATGAAATAAGGGATGCAAGCAGCGGGGAGAATGGAAATGCGATGAGGAGGAAGGGCGAGCTTAGGTAGATGGCAACCAACATGGAAATAGAAAAACGATATTAGGGGAGAGAAATGACCCATAGCAGTACACCTTCTTTTTTTTCGCAAAAGGGATAGCGCCTGATTGACGTGTCCGTGTTGTCCAATTATCATCATCAACCTGATCATCATGTTATATTGTAAACCCTTTCTGCATGTGTAAAATGTAAATAATATCAACATATCTGTATCGTGTATGTAATTGCTTAGGTAAACCTACTTTTCTGGTGACGATCTACATTCCGGAAGGTTTTTTGTCTCACCAATCGATTCTCGGATGGTCGGTAGAATTTTCCTTCAGTCTTACCCCAAAGCCAGAATGGATTTTGTCACTAGAATAATCTTAACTATTTGATTAGGTTATTTTATTACAAATTGCTTGGTCTATTGGATTATATTTGTGAAGCAGAAATGGGTAGTCTGTGAGAGTCTTTTTCAAATGGTTTTCCCTCTTATGATGTAAAAATATGAAAATAATGATGTAAAGTGTTTTGCGGGTTGGAAAAAAATAATTTATCCCCTCATAGGTTAATTAATTAAATTTTCTCGCCAAAAAATTAATTAAAATCCTAAGCCAGAAATTTAATTAATTCTAGGTCCAAGGTAAATTTAAATTCTCCAAAGGCAAAATTCGTCGGTTCTTAAAATTCAAATTTTAAAAGGTCCCGAGACTAAGGTAAATTAATTATTTTGCTAAATTTTAAGCCTTTGGTCCCTGAGGTCAAGTCAAAGTCAAAATTTTGAGGAAATTAATTAAAAAATTTAATTTTTGAATTAATTAAAGTGCATTTAATTGAAAATTTTTAATTTTCTCAAGAATTAAAATTTCGATGGATGAAATTAAAAGAAATTTTGATCCTCATCAACAACTGAGATTGCTTTTGAGAGGCTTAGCACCTCCTTTAAAATTCAAAAAAAATATTTTTTTTTCCCGTGCTAAATCGATAAATCTGGCTGTTGATAGACTTAGATTATCAGATCTGAGAGCGGAGTTGGACTCACACCCTTTAGATTTGATAGATTTGTCATTCCTGTTCATAGATCTGAATTTTTTTGGTTTTTTGACTTGGGTTTCTGGGGTTTTAGTTTTTTTACCATTGTATATATCGTTTGGGTGTTTTCTTGTTGTCATACAGTGACAGATCTGAAGAAAAAAATCTGTGTAGAGTCTAGATCTAGGCCCTGAAGGGTAAGATCTGGATCTTTGGGGTTTTATTTGCATAATTTTGCAAGGAATATTATTCAACTTTTGTAGTCCAGGGTTTATTTATTTTATTTTTTTTTTTTTTTTTTTTTAATTAATACTGGAATTTTTTTGAAGGGTTTCTTAAAAAAATCTGAAGCAAAAAATTTTAACATTAAGATTTCTGGAAATTTTTAAGGGGTTTCTGGACCACTAGTTTGCTGATTGGTTTCTTTGATTTGCGGCCTGATTTGTGGAATTCATTGTGCAATTTCGATTTTTTTTAGAGGGTTCACAGTCTTTTTGTTGCTGCTGCATTCTCTACAAATCTGCAAACCCTAGTCTTGCTACCCATCCGCATATCTCCCATCAAAATGTTGGCCTAAACCCTCGCTGCGTGCTGCTGCTCCATTCCTCTTTGCTTCTGACGTCAAACCGCTCTCCAAACCCTCGCCATCAATCCACGCTGCCTCTCCATGCAAACCTGCAACTTCCAAACGCTGCTGCCCGCTGTCATCTTTTTCCCTCCTTTCGTTCTCGCTGCATCTATCCTCTGCCCAGCTCCTTCACTATTTGCGATTTTGTCCAAGTCTTTCCCATTAACCTGCTATCTCACCTTGCTAACCCTCGCCCTCCCTCGACACATTTTGCTGTCCATCCCAACCTCATCTTTGCCGTTGTTTAGCTGCTCTCACCTTCGTCTCCCCTGCATAAACAAACAACAGAGAAATACACATTCAATTTCTTTTTATTTGTATATATGAGTTTGGTTAGGTTAGTTTTTATTTTCATTTAGTTTAGTTAGTTTAATTTCTGATTTTTTTTTTTTAATGTGTATATGCGTAGAAATTAGGGGTTGGAATATTTTCCCTTTTTGCATTTGAGATTCGATCTTATATTAACTATGATTTCTGAATTTTATTTTTGATTTTTGATTTTATTTCCCCTTTATTTTTAATTTGATTTTCGATTTTTATTTGTTTTTGACTTTCCCTTTTTCATTTTCATCATTTGCGTTAGTTAGATTCATTTTTTCTTTTATTTTGATTTTCCGTTTTGATTGTTATTTTTAATTTTGTGGTTTGATTCGATTTTCTCACTTTTCATTTTTTATTTTATGATTTGAATTTTTTATTTTATTTTTTGTTTTCATTTACAAAATTCATTAAAAAACATTACATTTTTTCTAAAATCATAAAAATTCTAAAAAAATTCATTAAAAAACATTAAAATTTTCTAAAATCATAAAAATTCTAAAAATTTCTAAAATCATGAAAATTCTAAAAGGCATTAAAAAAAATTTAAAATCTAGAAAATAAATCCTAAAAATTAAAAAATCTTAAAAAATCTAAAACATTTAAAAAGTCTATTTTTTTTTCAAATTTTTGGTGACGTGAGAATTAAGAATGAAATAAATTAAGGGATTTGTGCTTAAACATTTTTAATGTGGCCTATTGCCCATTAAAAATTTGATTTATCACCCTGTTGATTTGTTGTACTTTATTTTTGGCTAAAGAATAATTGAAGCGCTAATCTAAAGTTCCTTGGTGTTATTTGGTGATGAAATGCGTTTTTGATATTTCTCTATTGTCAAGTGCAATAAGCGTTTTAAATCATATTGACTGTTGGAGAAAATTAATTGAATCTAGATAGTTAATGAAAATTACTTTAAATTTGGAATCTCTTGCATGTTAACATTTTGGGCGTTTATATTGATCATACCTGATTGTCACTATTCGTCACATATTGGAAAATTGTTCAGGATAACTTGTCATTTATTTAGTCTTTTGTTAATTCAAATTAAAGGCACTGGTCTATAGTCATCTTTATCTTGTGACTGTGTCTGTCTATGTCAATTAACCGTGACTTATTCTAAATTCATTAAGTTGTTCATCTTTAAAATCCTCTGAGTCTGTGTTCCACAAGCTACCCTCATCGATTCACCTTAGGGACTACCCCTTGACTTGCCTAGGAGAGAGTCTAAACAGAGTGAGTAAGGATTAGAGTGACAACCCTTTGAGCGTTGTCGCGGTGCTTGAACACTTTGTGCGACAACAAGCGCTTCAGGGAAGCAGACGGTAGCCAAACATTTTTAAAAATCTTTCAAGAAATTTATATATTTTCAAAATGATATATTCCTGCTTCAAATCCTCTCAGGAAAACTCATGAATCCCTAGATCTAAATTTTGAAACCCTCTGACTGTAAAAAACTTTGAATAATGTCCCTGCAGAATGGTATTGAGGCCATATTTTAACCTCTAGGGTCTAGATCTAGCTTCAAATAAAAATTTTCCTTAAGATTTGCACCTACAAAAACAAAAACAAAAACACCTAGAACCCAAATATACAAAAAAAAATAAAACTCTAGAAACCCAATCTATATAAAATTTTTACAGATCTATGTACAAAGATTGTGGATCTATTAGATTCGAGGAGTATGAGTCCAACTCCGCTCCCAAATCCGATAATCTACGACTCTCAATAGCCAGATCTATCAATTTCTCCACAAATATTTATTTATTTTTTTTGAAATTTTAGAGAGGTATTAACCCAAAAACACCCTCCAAAAAAAATTTAATCTTAAGATAAGTCTTGAAACTTATGTGAAGTAGGCTCTTCAAAAAATATACGCTAAGAATTGGCTGGTCCAACCGAGAAATATCCCCAAATGCTCCACGAAAGCTTGAAGGATCTCTTGCAAACACTAGATCAACCATCGAGCCAAGTAGAGAAATAGAACAACAATGAAATTCTGAAGAAATAGAGATACGTGCTACTTCGATCAAAATTAAGAATGTTACCCCAGATCCAACAAACTAAATAACGTACCTGTATTCAGATTATTCTAATGGAGCTATTGGTTGATAGTTTTCACATAACATTAAGCAGAAAGTAAAACAATGTTACCATGAATTCATGAAGAGGAACATTTTTACACGTTGAAACCCCAAATAATTTTGCATTAATTCAAAAAGAATACAAGAGAGCTTGAGAGCTTAGTACATAATTCAAAGATCGGATGAAACGACAGATTGACACTGATTTTTAATTTATAGGTAAAATCTTCAACGGCTAGTTGGCTTGATCCCCGTCAAATTAATTTCGACCGTTCATAAAGATTTAATTAATCTTTAATCATCACTGTCGAAATTATTTCATTTGAGAAAAAACGATTTTTTTATTTAATTGATTTTTAATTAACTCAATTTGACTTTGACTTAACCGCCAAGGCCCAAGGGTCCAAAATTTCTTGATTTATTCAATATTTCCTTGGTCGGGGACTTCCAAAATATCAACTTCTTTAAAACCCATGAATTTCACCTTTAGAGAATTTGATTTTACCTAGGACACAAAAGTAATTAAATTTCCGGCTTCGGTAATTTTAATTTTGCCAGAAGATTTAATTAATTGATTGATGAGGGGTTTAATAATTTTTCCAACCCTCTAATATTTAGCCATGGTGTTTAATTACGAGAGACCATGCACAAAATATTTTTTCCATCAAGCTTTTACATTTTAATACATGAAGGGGGAAAACCTGTTCGTTATAGACTAAGTGACTTGTAATAAAAGAATTTAATCAACTAGCTAGGATTATTCCCAAATCACTTTTACATAGACTTGATCTAAAACGCTAGGACTCATCTAAGATCTTAGCAACAAATTCACGCTAGCTTTGGGGTGAGTGTGGAGGGAAAAACTCTGCCGATCATTTGTATCTAGAGACAGATGAATTAGTAACTAAAAAACCTCTTAGAATGGAGATCATCACCAAAACCATAGGTTTACCTAGGCTATTACATATATACATGGTCATACTAGGATTATTTACATTATACATATGCAAAATGGGTTGACATCTTTACAAAACTTGCGAACACTCGAACATGATAGATCCCTTTTGTGAAAAAAGGGGTGTACTGCTATGGGGCTGTTGATACAGAGTGTCAACAGGGAAAAATTCTTGCAGTGGAATTTTTGTACACAGATTAATGATGTAGAGTTTCAAACATGTTTGTGCTCTGAGGCATTGAATCTGATGAAATCCAGGAGGTTAGACTCTATAGACAACTATTTAAGCTCCCACAGCTAGAATAACATGATTTGGATTGAAAGTGCTCTAGAAGTTATTCAAATTTTATTTCCTTATTTTATTTTTTTGCATTTACAAGCAAACATGACAAAAGATGTGCTTAGAGTGCCAATTATAAAACATGAAATGTAAATAGCGAAGAAGTGCAGAACTGAAGAAGTGCCTATCAACAGAACTCTGATCACAATGGATGGTGAGTGGAAGGACCATATAGGAAATATAGCTGGAAGGTTTTACTCCATCGTACAAGAGTGTAGCATAAGATGTTTCACCTTTTGTTAGGACTCAAGAGTATGGGTCCATGCACTTGAACCAAAACTTTTGAAATATAAAACTGAATGTTTGTTTCTATACCATTTCTCAAAAGGAGTTTGTTGGACACCTAATCCACTGACGGTTGTGTGGTGGAATGTGAATAGTCACTGAAGTCCAAAAGACCTTTGAATATGAAACAAAGGTCATTAGGATGTATTGTATGTTTTATCTTTGTGAATAGAAATGCACTAAATGATTTATCTTATCTTGTGTTCATCATTCAATGTGTGTGTTTAACATGGCATCAGAGCAAGCAAATTTTGACCTTGCTCTAATTTGAGCCACTGGTTTTGTGGCCTCTCTTTGCATGTCAGTTTTGCCTTCTTGCTTATTAGAACTGCCATTATTGTGTGTATGCCTATTTCTTACTGCACTTTGTTCCATTGACCTCCCATCAAGATTTCGTTGGCCGGTGGTTTCTCTATGCTACTGTGTCATAACTCCTGCTTTTTCCCAGCTCGCACCTTTCATCTGTCAGGTTTTCCATTACTACATAATGCTCTAATTTGGCCTCTGTCAGAAATCCGTCCAAAGTCACAATGCAGTCCAATGAGCTCACTGTGGAGATGCAAGGTAGTGTTCATTGATTCATCATAATTTCAGAAACCCACCATTGCTTCTTCCAAGTTTCAAAATTCAGCCCTGTTTTACCAATATCCGACTTACCACTTGATCGTTTGAAACAAATCCTCGCAAGCATGCTCATTCTTCTTTTATTTTTTGGACAAGATGTGATCATGGCTTCAGAGATTTATTAATTGCATAGTTGAAGAGTTTTAAAGTTGCGTGTTCGTGCTAGTTATTGCATTGGTCAAAGACTGGTGTTATATGTGAGTTGGAGCATTGGTATATGTTGGGTTATATGGCCATGGTATGTGCTGGCGTATTCTTTACTGTGCATTTGCTGGAATGAAGTATCCTGTACTGTGCGTTGAACTATTTACGTTGAAGTTGGCTTGGTTTTGATGCACTGAGTACATTCGGCTATACCCAAGATTGTATGTTGAAGCTGGAATGTGTGATGGAATGGTGAGCTGTCCTAGCCTCCCTTGAAACCCGTGCGTTGGTGTGTTGTTCAAAATATGTGCGTTGGTACTTTTATTAAGTGTTGGTGTCTCTTCATAGAACCAATCCCCTATGCATTTGGTTGAACGATGATATTTGCTCTGTGGGTAATTTCTGTTATGATGTATTGTTAAACGTCTTGTGGTATATGGTATGAATGCATGTCATTTCTGTTGGGATCCAAGGGTGAAGTACTGACTATGTATACTTCTCGGAGCTGTGTTGAATGTTCTCTTTGTATTGAGCACTTTGTTAGCATTGGTTGGAACTTGGAAGCCAACTCATTGGAATGGTGCATGCAATAATGACTTATATATATGTCGGTGAATGATTGAAGCGTTGATTCTAGTGCATTGCTTAGTATGTACGCTAGTTGAAACTCTAGTGCGTTGGTAATTAAAGTTACTTGTTGTCAATTAAAACTCTGTGTTCAAGACTGTTGCATATGGCCGTGCTCTATTTTAGTATGTGTGTTGGTGGAATGAAGACTGAAGTTTATTTGTGATATGTGCATCCATGTGTGGTGCTCTCCATAAGGTGCGTTTTTTGAATTGTTATATGCATTGGATGTGTTGAGCACATATATGTGCATTTTAAGATGATCATTCCATTTATCAAAGTCGATCATTGCTGCATTTTATTAAGGAGGTCGTTTTTGTTATTACATAAGTCATTGGCTTGTGTTGGTTCAAATATGCCTCCGCGTCTAGGCAAAGGCTTCAATATATCTCCATAGATGAGAAGGTTCCAAACATTCTAACCAAATGCTTGGTTAAATGGAAGCTTGTATGTGATAGAGATATGTCGTTTTAAAGTGAAGTGCCTTTTATTAAAACGAGTTTAGTATTTAATGAAATGTAAAGTTTTTACATTAGTGAATTGGGTGGATCTCGATTGTTGATCAGCCTTAATCTCAAATGTCAATCTCATTGAGAGATTAGAGTTATGGAGACTTAGTCATCAATGGATATTTGACTCAGTCAATAACTAAAAATTATAAAGGCAAGGCTACGCGAAGAAGAAAGACACAGAGTGATTTAGACACAAAGGACAATGACTAGAGGAGAACATAATAAGGGTGATAAAGTTCTTCATCTAATGTTCATGTACAAAGAAGACAAGAAGCAATGATTTACAGTAGAAGAAATTGACCAACAATTTGATCCAGTGAGGCCATATACTTTTGTCGGAGAGAGGGTTTTATGGATTAGTCCCACTAGCAAGAAGGGATGCTGTCACATATACGAGCTGTATAATGTCGAGATTTGTAGCTTGGGAGGTACTCCAAATCCTAGGGTTTAGGGTTGTGGAGGAATTTGCGCCACAAAAGTGTTTTGTGGGCTAAGAACCCAATATGTGGGCTTTGCACCCAAGTTTGTGGGTGTGAAACCAAAGAGGATTTTGTACATTGGAACAAAATCCTAACTAGGTCGTAGACCCTAGAACAGATGAAACAACTCAAAAGGTATGTGTTGACGTGTTTAAGTTGAATTGTTGCTAGTGGATGGACAATCCTAGTGGAGGACATTTTGTGTTGGACGTCGTGAGGTTGTTGGAAGGCAACAAGTAGGTTTTCAAGGGAGCCCTAAGTGCAGACATTAATGAACTAATGGTTTGCTAGGAGAGGCAAATTTGAAGAAAGCTCAGGGACTGATCTTTGAAGGACTAAAGAAGGAAGTCAAGGGAGTAATTTGTTTAGCCTAAGTTGACAGTTGGAGAAGGACATTTGACAGTCATAGTGGGCAACCCAACTTGCCCTAAGTTTGCCTCATTGGAGCAGCACATGAAGGCAATAGAGGGAAGAAGTCCCTAAGAGTTGAGGAGCAGTTGTGGGCAATCTCAAAGTTGTTCACAAACAGAGTTGTGAACAACTCAACAGGAGTCCCTATGTGTTGATTTGTTGAAGGACTAATGATCAACTAGAGGGCAAATTGGTGAGTCGTGTTCGGTGTTTTAAAGGAGCATGATCCATTGATAAAGGCAAAGTTGTTGATTGGGAGTAGAAAGACCAGTAGGTGTGTTCAGGGTATGACCAAGGGGAGCTGAGAGAGCGTGCTACATCAACTAGACGGTTAGTTGTATCTTGTTCAAGGTAGATTGGTCTTGACAACAATTGACACCAAACCCTAATTTGTATTCCTTGTATTAGTGATTGTATGAGGGCCATGATCCTTGGTACGGGAGCCCTAAACTGTTGTATTATAGATTGATAATATAATGAAGTTGGATTATTGAAAAATTGTAAAATGTTTTATATTTGTGAACATGTTGATTTTCTGTTGTTTATATTTCATTGTGCAAAGTAGCTTGTTGTGGCACTTGGATTGGTAGTGTCAGAGATTCTAAGACCCTAACTAGATTCTCCAGTGTTGTGGAAAAACCAATGAATCAGAGTGTGCACAACAAGTACAACATAAGAAGCAGTTGGTCACATTGTTGTTGGACTCACAACAATGTTGAAGTTGTCGGTTGGTTTGCGATATGAGGACAGATTGAAAGGGTTATCCAACTATAATCCATGGAAGGAAAGGATTAAGTTGGTTCTGATGGTGAATAGGATCTGGGACTTTGCTGAGAAAGAAATCAAGAAGCCTACTGACCCTAAGGAGTTGGAAGTGCACGAAGAGATGGATTCTAGGGCCAGTTTGATCATCTTAGATGGTGTCAAGGATCCTATGATATGTCATATGTCCGGGAAGAACACTTCTCATGAGATGTAGAAAGTTCTTTAGGCTTTGTTCTAGAATAAGAACGAGAATTGTGTTGGTATTATAGGATAAGTTGAAGGCCACCAAGATGATACAAGGTGAAGGAGTGACTTTGTATCTGAAAAGATTGTTTCCTGTTCGAGATGAGCTTGCCGCCATTGGTGAGACTATTACAGATCATGAGATGGTGAGGATTGCTTTGAAAGGGTTTACTCCAAAGTGGAAACTGTTCATGAAAGGGATCGTTGCCAGAGACAAGCTACCAAGATTGGAAATGGTTGTGGGATATCTTCATTCAGGAAGAATTGTGAGAGGAGGATCTTCATCTAAACAAAAAGGCTTATAATGATGACATGGCTCTTGCAGCAAGAATGAAGGGCAAGAAAAAGGACTTGAGTAAGTTGAAGTTTTCCAACTGTGGCGATTATTATCATTATTTGACGAAGTGTCCAAAGAAGTAGGGAGATGATGAAAAGAAGGGGAAGAAGGTTGCAGATACATGCCTCTTAACTAATTATTATTTAATTACATATTATTATGATTATTATTTATTATCTATATTTATTACAATTACATAAATTATATTCATAATAGTGTCACCACTTCTATTGAGATACGTGACCTCTCCAGGAGATTGGAGAGTAAGGATTTTTCTTTGATTTCTCATTTCTCTTAGGTTACCATTGACGAGGTTGCATGGTACATGAACAATGGTGGGTTGAAGCATGTGATAGAATCATAGGTTGTGTTAGAGACTCTAGCTGAGTGGGGTGCAAAGTTGCACATGGTGGTGGTCGACAATAGTTAGAAGGAGATCAGAGGATTAGGTGTCATACCATTCAGGAAAAAGTCAAGTTAGTTGATGCGAGTTTAGGATGTACGGTATGTACCAAAGCTCAAATATAATATATTGTCTATCTCAGTGATCAAGCATAAGGGGTTTGACGTGATTTTCCAGGATGGGAAAGTGAAACTCATGCCCAAAGGAGCCAACTTTGGTGGAGTGGTCATTGGAGTTAGAGAGCATGGTCTATACAGGAGAAGAAGGTATAAAAGGTCTAGGTTTCAGAGGGAGTCAAGTTCTGACGAAGGTTTGTAGATACAGAGGGATAATGTGCAACCCAAGAAGAACGCATGGTCGGTGGGGAGCAAGGGTGCTTCTACAACTGGAAAGAAGGAACTCTGGAATGGCATGAGAGCATTTTAGGAGAAGAAGTAGTGGGAGGTTTTGAGAAGAGCGTATTTCATGCTTCAGGCTATGTTAGAGTGGTCAAAGCCAAGAGTTGGGGTAGTGTCGCTAACAACGACAGTGATGACGTGGTACTTCCTAGTCTTGGAAGTGCCTCACTCGCTAAGAGGGAGTGTTGATCCCTAACCTCTCCGTTCTAGCTGTCTCCCAACAACAGGCTATGGGGGTAGTCCCTATAGGAATGTGAAGGTGAAGGAAAAGTTTGTATCCAACAAATCTGGGAGACACAGTTGAGTGGCCTAGCTACTTGGTTAAATTTAGAAAGATCTTAAGGATTATATTAAATTCAAATATGAGACAAGTGCCTTATTGAGGCAAAACTCTTTCTTATTATTAAATTAAGACCAAGCAACCGGATGGGCAACTGTTGCTTAGATGCTTCACTAACCCATATGCTGTGCAAATTAGCAGAGGTTTGTAGAGGGAGGCAAAAACCCTAAAAGGGTTGCGACCAGGGGTTAGAGGCCTTAAGGGTCCATGACAAGCCCTCTAGGGTTATTGTCTAGGGCTAAGAAGGGAGGCCGAAGCCTCTATGGCTTACGACCAAGCCTTATAAGGGCTCAAAAGCCCACGATTAAGGGAGGAGGGTAGGATGAGGCTCCTAAGGACTTGCAACAACCTCTAGAGGCTGAAAAGAGATGACGCAAGAGGAGAAAGGCTGACACAAGGGGTCAAGGAAGCTAGACAACTAGCTTGGAGGGGAAAACTGAGCTCGGGAAGCCTAAAAAATTGAAATCATTGAAAAGATGGGGGAAAAAGCCCTAAAAGGGTTGGGGCTAGGCCTTGGAGGCCTTAAGGGTCCACGGCAAGCCCTCTAGGGCTGCCATCTATGGCTAAGAAGGGAGGCCGAAGCTTCTAGGGCTTACGACCAAGCCTTATAAGGGCTTAAAAGTCCACGACTAAGGGAGGAGGGCAGGACAAGGCCCCTAAGGGCTCGCGACTAGCCTTTAGAGGTTGAAAAGAGATGACGCATGAGGAGAAAGGCTGACATAGGGGGCCAACGAGGCTAGACAACTAGCGTGGAGGGCAAAATCTAGCTTGGGAACCATGAAAAATTGAAATCCTTACTCCGAAAAAAATATTTGCTTTGGATCTCCAATTTCATTGCAAAATCTTCAATCGCTGGCCCTACAAGAATTGTAGAGGCTAGATCTTACCCTCAAGGGCCTATATCTAACTCTAAATTCAACTCTTCACACTTGATCTCATCTGCACAAATGAATTCACAAATACCCAAAATGCCAATGTATTAAAAAATAATTCAAAACCCCAAAACTCGAGCTGCAAACAAGGGTTAGAAAACAAAATTATTTACAAAATATACATGTGTACAATGCTTGAGAAAATTTTGAGAAATTAATTTTTTTTTTTTTTTTTATAAACCCTTGATAATGGCTAAATGTATTTTCGAAATATAATTGCAATCTACAACCTTAGCGATGTTAGAAAAACCATAAAAATACTCTAATTCCAAACAAGGTCAACCTGTGCCCACAATTTGTGAACTTGGAGCCCAAGGACTGGGGAACCTACAAACACTATATAATTTTTCAAACATAAATCATTAGAAATGAATAAGATCATCTATGATAAGCCCAAACCTTATCAATCAAGTCTTCCTATAATCTACAATGAAATAACGATTTAATTTAAAAATTTAAACACAATATAGGAATGCCCATATGCAACACATATCACAAATCAGTAGAAAATTAAACACCATGATTTGCTATCCAAAGTCTTTATTATGATTATTCAAAAACGTTCCCAGTTGGACAATAACTTTACATTAGCTTTTCTATAGAATTACATTAGCCAAACATCAAATTGCTTGAGACACAAATGACCTCCAATTTATAAATAAATCCTCCAAGTGGAAAATAATAGCTAGCTGGCTTGATCCCTGTCAAAATAATCTCGGCCGTTGATAAATGATTGATGATCTTTTAAATTTTGTTGTTGAAATAATTATTTTTGGGGAATTATCAAATTTCTCATTATTAGCTCAAAAATAATTATTTTGAGGTAATTTCCTTAAAAAATTGACTTTGACTTTACCACTAAGGCCCGATGTAATTTCCTTAAAAATTGACTTTGACTTGACCACTAAGGCCCGAGGGTCCAATTTTTCTCGAAATTTCCAATATTCCCTTGTTGGAGGACCTCCAAAAATTAATTTCATTAAGACCCACAAATTTTTCCACCTGGAGATTTTAATTTTCCTAACAATTTATTTTTTGACTCTAATTAATTAATTTTTTGGTTTAGGATTAATTTTATTTTTGCTAGAAAAATTAATTAATTGACACTTGAGGGGATTAATTATTTTTTTCCACTCTCAATTATTTTAGCCATGGTGTCTAAGTATGAGGGACCATGCATTAAAATATTTTTCGCAGAAGAATTTACATAATTCAACCCTTAAAGGAGGAATGACTTGTTGATCTAGATTGTCATTGATGTCAATATGGCAATATTTTGGATACTAAATGATGATGTGAAGCCAAACAGATCCGTAAAACAACAGGAGCAAGAAGCTAAGGAGGAAAGCCATCAGGGAAAGCCATTGGAAATCATCGTGAAGCCAAAGAGTAAGAGGAAGAAGTTCATCGGAGGAGCAAAGAGGAAGACATCATCGGACGAGTAGCTATTGGAAGTCATAAGAGCGAAAAAAAGCCATAGGAGTGAGAACCCAAGAGTAAGAGCCATAACGGAGGAGTTAACAGTAATAAACCTTGTAAACCTTCTAAAAGTTCACAGCATATCAGAGAAATAGAAGGCAACTGACATCCTTCTTGATTCAGGAGAAAGGGCTGCTGATCAGCATGTTTAGGAAACCTATTGGATGTGTCAACCTAGATAAGATTAGAGTGTCAGTGGAGTACACACAACCAGAGCAAGTGATGGATAATTCCATTAGCTTTTCTGGTGTGAAGGATGTTGAATTTTCTACAATAATGCAAAGTAGAAACTGATCTTATGATCTAGATAATTACTTTCTAGTGATTTCCAATTCAATTATTTTATATCACATTTATTATTAAGCAATTACACACAAAAAATATCAACAGTGATGCAATGAAAACAATAAGATCAGAAAGAGATAGCCAAGCACAATAGAGACACTATTATGAACAAAGTTCGTAAACACAACAAAATACTCATAATTTTTGGTATATGTAAATATGCATTATAGGACATATATTTATATAAAAATATACAAAAGATATGAGATGATAATATTACAAATGAGGGGCCCTCTTATATACCAAGGTAGGTGCTCTTTCATGACCGGTCATGTCTTTAGAGACATGCCTCTTAAGCAAATAGTTATTGTTTAATTAGCTATTATTACATTTATTATTTATTTATATCATTTATATATATTTTATTCATAACATTGCCTTCTTCTTCAAAAAGCTTTGTCTTTAATGCTTATCGCTGACAAGGTGTATCATCTATTTCTTGACTTGTAATTGTTTGCATCTTTGATGAATTCTTGGAGTTGTCATTTTCGTTGATACAAGATGATAGGATCATTTGAGTGATAAATAAAATTGTCGAACTGAGAAAGAACCTAACCATCCTAAATTAATCTTCTGTGGAACTTTGTAATTTCTTAATAGCTGGGATAAATTGTTATTGTTAGACTAGATTGTGTAGACATCACTATTCTTCAGAACATAAGTCTGTTGTTTCTGTCTTGAGTGATACAAATACACAAATTGATTGAGATGTCTGCTTTTGTGGTTTAGATGTCGATAAAGAGCTTTTGTAATTTGGTTTCCCCTTAACTTGGTTGTATCATTTTCTTGAATTACTTGAAGTGTCTGATTTCCTTAACTATGGAAGTTGCATGGTTAATTGTTGGATTTTCACTTGAAATCTGTCGTTTGAATTATAACATTTGAATATGCTTTAACTTCTATTGGGTTGTCATCTTCTTGAGTTGTAATGTTCATTGGATCAATATGTTGGGTGTGGAGCTTGATTATCTTCTGTATTCAAAGGTTTCAGCCGGATGTATACCCCAAGAAGATTGTACACCTCTCCACGCGGGGGACTTGTAAAGAAATGATTTGGTTACAAAGGTTTCTGGATGAATTGGGTAAAAAGCTGGAGTTGGGTAGGTTATACAGTGACAGCCAGAGTGTCATACATCTTGCAAATAACTCTGCATTTCATTCCAAGACTAAACATATACAGCTCAAGTACCATTTCATACGGTCAGCATTGGAAGATGGACAGTTGAAGCTGGAAAAGATACACACTAGGCAAAATTCTGCAGATATGTTAACAAAAGTTGTAACCAGGGAGAAATTGAGAATCTGCTCAATTTCAATTGGTCTTCAAGTGTGATGAAGAAGATGAGAAACAACCAGGTCCAAAATGGAGTCATTGTCTAGCAAATGAAGCAGTGGTGGAGTTGCTATAATCAGTCTCCAAGTGGGAGATTGTTGGGTGTGGAGCTTGATTATCTTTTGTATTCAAAGGTTTCTGCTGGATGTATATCCTAGGAAGATTGTACACCCCTCCACGCGAGGGGGTGCGGGGGTAGTGCCCCCGAAGCTAAAAACAAATGTAAAATTGCCTTGTAAAGGTATAGTAATTTCTAGTCAATTTGGGCCATTCATTTGGCAGATGATCTGGCGGTAGAAGTTATGTTTAATTTAGGGTTTTTTTCCCTAGAAGGCAACCCTTCACTATATATGAGGGAATTGTATTGCGTCCATGTATATCTGTATTCTGAATGAGGAAGAAAGAGGAGATTGAGAGCGAAGAGGGTGTTACAGCCGATCTGCTGTAGGTTGTGTTTCTTCAGTTTGCTAGATAATATAATAAAAGAAGAACTGGCTGTTTCTCCGTGGATGTAGCCCAAACTGGGTGAACCACGTATATCTGTGTTTCTCTTGTTTTATGCGTTTTCTATGTTTATATTGCTGCAATATTCTATGTGTTCCATTGCTCCGTAATATATAATTTTCTAACACAATATTTGTTCAAGTTTCTTGATTTGCGTGAGTAGCTTTTGATTGTGATTCTTGATAAATGAAAGTTCATCATTTTTTGGATTGTTGGTTTTATTCTTAATGTCCTTCTCCTAATCTTTTGACTTTCAATTTGTTCTAATAATGTTTGATTAAAGTTCTTTAAACGTAAATTTTCGTCTTCTTGTTCTTGAGTTCTTTCTTTGTGGCCTTAGCTTTCTTGACTTGTTCGAGTATTTTTTCACTGTGATCTCTGAGGCGTGAACTTTCTTTGTCTTTACTAGAGATGACTTTTTCAAGCTCTTTCTACTTCTTTAATATTGTTTTTTGATTATCTTGAAACATCAATTTCGAAACATCTTTAAAATTTTCTAATGAGGGCATTATCGTCTCTGACTTTGTTGTCATGTCTTAGAGTGTGATCGACTTTTTTTATAAGGAAATATCAACAAATTTTCCTTTATGTTTAACATGAATGTACCAAATTCTTTAAACCAAGGTAGACAGAGGATTATGTCAATTCCTTTCTTACCCATAGTTACGACACTGAATTGAGAATTGCATTCATAATGATCAATTGCCACTTGTAAATCAATAATTTCATATTCCTTCTGACCAAAAGTATCTTTCCTTTTGCCAATGTTTGGCTCTTGAGTTAGTAGCTGATTAGGTAAATTAATACTGATAATTTTTCTCTTTGCTTGTGTTGATAGCAATATTAATTTCTTTCCCTTGGGTACTTCCTTTTAACGTAATTAATCTATGATTTATAATTGAAAGACCTTTGTAGGAAAATCTTCCATTGCTAGTCTCAATTCACTTTTTTGAGTATAAGCTTAGGGTTAAAAATAACCCTTTTTTTTGATCTTATAATAGTACTTTATAAGTACTATTACTTTGAACCTTACCTTATTTTTTTTCTAGAAACCTTGCTACTTTATTAAAATATAATTTTTTCTAACAAATTCAATTTTGTTTTGTTTTGATAATATATATTTTTCTCTCTTTTTATGATATATCACCTAAACACTAAAAGGTTGATTATGATATATCACCCTACCACTAAAAGGTTCATTGAATAATCACCTTTAATAATTACTTGAAGTCCTTCTCCTTTGGTGACATAATAATATTTTCTCCTTTAGTTTAATAAAGTCCTTTGAAGTAATTATTTTCTTTTGACTTTCTTGTTGCCCAATGATTGATTACACTCACTAAACGCTGTGTCGAGTTACCAAAAGTTCATGGAATTTTGCGTTTTAATTAAACTAGATTTGTAAGAATTTGACCGTCACGACTTCCAGATGGTAGACAATATAACGAAAAGATGTGTATGAATGCGATTCTGGGTTAATTAATTGTTGTCGATCAAAGCAAATGCAATAGTCTTTACTTACACGGATGGCAAGCTCAAACTCATAAATCGCAGAGTTGCAATTCAGTTCCGTGGTACAATCTAAAATAGAACTGTATAGATGGTCGAATCAGTAAAGAATGGCAGTGGACAATGGTTTGAAACAAAACTGGCTTGTGATTGTGGTAGCGGCAATGACCGTGCGCTAGGCAAGGTGATGGCGATTCAGGGATTGCCTTTTGCCGACGGGTTAGTGAAGCTCAACAGGGTGTAGACGGATTCAATGGTGTCAGTGTGGTGAGAGTGAATAGGGCAGGGTGATGGGCTGTAGATGACCAGTTCCTTGGTTGGTGGCGACGTCAGTAGTAGTGGCTCTAGGTATGTTCTACGCATGACCTTTTATTTTTTATTTTTTTTAAATATGACATTCGCTTTTTTGGGTCTTTTTTAAATTTTTTTTTAATATATTTATTATATATTATATATATATATTTTTTTTAACTTTGTTTCTTATGTATGTATATATTATTATATATATATTTTTTTTTTTTGTTCTATTTTTTATAACATTTTTTTTGTTTTGTTTTATTTCTTATATTTTAAACATTTTTTTTTTTCATTTTTATTTTTTATTTTCTATCTATTATATATTGACCTTTTTCTTAATCCTTTTTTTTTAAATGGCTAAGGGCCTCGCGGTAAAATGGAGCATCTCCAACACTGTGTAGTGAAAAGCTTGAGTCATCATGGCAACAAAGTTGACAACAGGTTGATGGCCAAAGGCCGGGTCAGACTGGCTCTGTGCAGTGGCGAGCGACCAAAGTATCAAACAACTCTGATACCAATGTTACGAACAATGTTCCTAAACACAACAAAATACTCGAAATTTCTGGTATAAGTAGATATCCATTATGAGATGCTAATGTTACAAATGAGGGGGCCACTTATAGACCAAGGTAGGTGCCCTTTCATGGCCGGTCATGTCCATTTAGACATGCCTCTTTAGCAAATAGTTATTTTTTTAACTATTATTACATTTGTTATTTTTTTTTATATATATATTATTCATAATAGACACCAAAAATTGCCCTGAGAAAACCCAACCTGGGAAAAACCCAACTCTTCTTCTAAGGAGAAGTTATTTTTCAACAATATTTGTAAATCCAAAAATTTTAGATATGTGCCACAAATTTAATCCCAAGATATAAGTCAAAACTGGTCAAATACCAACTTAGTCAATGCTGGTCAAACCTCTAGATATGAGATAATTTAATGCTGATAAACACTGGTCAACAATTTGAAATTTGGCCTTGATGTCAACTTGGTCCTGTGGTCAAAGGCTTGTACTCAACTGTGGTTGACTGCGGTTAGACTTGCCCCTTTTAATGGTCAAACCTAGTCAGACTTTTGATCAAACTTCAACGGAATCTTGGTCAAACAGAGTAGGTCAAACTCGGTCAATTGGCAACCTCTTTATTTTAGTCAATCTTCAGATTTCTTCCTCTTTTTCTTCACACATGTGGATCAAATTAGATGATGTTGTATTGTGTTTGAATTGCTCAAATGTGGAGATCATCTTGAGGTTTTTATATTAGTCAAATGGGTGTCTTGTTGACCAAAAGTCACACTCCTTCATGGTGGGGCCAACTTGATGATTTATAGTCTACATGACCTCCAAAATTTATAATTTTAATATTATTTTTCATAATTTTCTTTGGCCAATTTAGTAGGCTTAGCTGGCATGTGGGAATACCTTGTGATGCTGCACAAAGAATCAACAAAGGACTCATAGTTTCAGTGCTACATGGCAGTGATGACAATAT
Organism: Pinus taeda; assembly: GCA_000404065.3. Classification (NCBI taxonomy): domain Eukaryota; kingdom Viridiplantae; phylum Streptophyta; class Pinopsida; order Pinales; family Pinaceae; genus Pinus; species Pinus taeda. The sequence continues at coordinate 30,660 of APFE031261389.1, forward strand.
CACCGAGATATCACCGATATTCGGAAATATCACGATATTTTCGGGGAGACGAGATATTGCCGAGGAAATATTGCGATATTTCCGAAATATCGGCGATATCTCGAGAAAATATCACGCTACGATGGAAAATATCGCCAGGCATAGAAAAAAATTTGCCGTTGCAGCTAGAAATGGTCGGATTCATTTTTTTTTCACTCATTTTGTTTTCCGATTGCTGGAGAAGGAAGTGGAGAGCATTGTGCTTGCTGCCAAGGAGGATTCAAGGGTTGAATAGCCATTATCGCCACCAACAACGAATATTTTGTTGATCAAAGATTGAAGAACAATGAGACAATCTTCATTTCTTCCTTTAACAGGTATGCTCAAATAAACCCCTATGTTAATGATTTTTTTGATAGTTTTAGGGTTATTCTTGCTTGCCTATTTGCTACAAACATTTTGCTGTTTTTTTTTCCATTTGCTATGATTTTCATGCCCATGAGCAAATGCAAGGGTTTTCTCCATATTTGGATAGCAAACTTATTTTTTTTTTAAAAACTTTCAAATGCACCCTCTTTTTGTCATTTATGATTTTTCATTGAATTCACAGTGCAAATAATGTAGCAAAAAAATTATTTTGTAAAATGAGGTGGTTTTTGTGAGACAATCTTCATTTCTTCCTTTAACAGGTATGCTCAAGTAAACCCCTATGTTAATGATTTTTTTGATAGTTTTAGGGTTATTCTTGCTTGCCTATTTGCTACAAACATTTTGCTTTTTTTTTTTTTTTTCCATTTCTATGATTTTCATGCCCATGAGCAAATGCAAGGGTTTTCTTCATATTTGGACAACAAACTTAATTTTTTTTTTAAACTTTCAAATGCACCCTCTTATTGTCATTTATGATTTTTCATTGAATTCACAATGCAAATAGTGTAGCAAAAAAATTATTTTGTAAAATGAGGTGGTTATTACTTATTAATTCCAAATTTTTTTGGTGCCCTAGGTTTGAGTTAGCTCACTACAAAATTCAAATACGCCAAAAGCGGGGAGCTTGAAATACCATCTGGCTAGACTCACTAGACATGATGTTGGGATTTGTACAGTTTCTAGTCCGAAGCTTATGCAAAAAGCTCTTGAAGCAATTGATGAAAAAGACAAAAAGAAGGAAGAGATAGAAAGAAACAACGCTGAATGTGTAGGTAGATCTTTCGGGATATCTTCTTTTGATTTTGATGTTGTGTTATGTAAAAAATTAGTTAGTCTTTAATTTTAGATTTATTATTTAATTTTAGGATTAATTAGACGAAAGGGCACGATCATAAGATCATGCCCTTTCCCCAAAGGGTGCCCGTGGTAGTATTTAAGCCAGGAAACCCCATTGTAAACGACATCATCTGTCAATTCATTTATTAATAAAATATTTCTATATATATTTCTGTTTATCAAGAAGTTTTTTGCTTCATTGGTATCAGAGCGGTTGAATCCTCTAGCCTGTGCTGGTTCACGCAACCCATTGGGAGGGTTGGTCCATGTAGTCTAAGCATATGTTCTGGACTATGTGTGCAACACATTGTCTCGATTTGCTGCTTGAGGATATGGGGAAACTCTTTTTCATCAAGGAGGTGGTTGATATGGCTAGGAGCGTCCCCAAGTTAATTTATAACTATGCTTTTGTTCTTAGCCTCATGAGGAGGTTCACTAGAAACAAGGAGTTGCGGCATCCTACGATCACACGTTTTGCCACAAACTTTATTACTCTTCAATCTTTGCTTCGATGTCAATTCGAGTTGAAGCAAATGTTTGTGTCTGATGACTGGCGTAATTGTAGATACAACAGGAGACAGGACGGGAGAGCCATTGCAAAAATGGTGTACTTTGACACGTTTGGGCATGGAGTAGAAGATTCATGCTCAATTAGTGAACTTATAGTAAAGGTTCTGAGATTGGTAGATGGGGAGAAGCATGCAATGGCTTATTTGTATGAGGCCATGGATAGGGCCAAGGAGGCCATTTGTTCTTATTATGCAGACAAAGGTTCTACTGGCCTTGATAGGCATATGATGTTATGGGATGTGATTGATAGTCGGTGGACAGAGATGCTTCATTGTCCACTTCATGCAGCAACACTCTTCCTCAACCCCACATTTTCGTACAAATGCGGCTTTGATTTTGATGGTGGAAGGGCTCCATTCCTGTATTCATAGGATGGTACCTGATCCTGAGCTTCGTAGCAAAATCAATTGCGAGATAGAGTTTTATCGGGATTGTGTTGGCCTATTTGGCTTTGATGATGCTATTAGGGAAAGGACCCTCTCCATGCCACGTAAGTGACAAGTTATCACTCATTAGAAATTAGAATTTTCAATTTAGAATTTCCTTACTTATAATTCTAGTTTTTAAAAATTCAATTATGTAACTTTTATTTGAAAGTTTAATTATGTTTTAAGTTTTTAGAATTTTTTATTTCTTTATTTTGTTGTAGATATTTGGTGGCGAAGCTATGGTGCAAGTTAGAAATTAGAATTTTCAATTTAGAATTTCCTTACTTATAATTCTAGTTTTTAAAAATTCAATTATGTAACTTTTATTTGAAAGTTTAATTATGTTTTAAGTTTTAGAATTTTTTATTTCTTTATTTTGTTGTAGATATTTGGTGGCGAAGCTATGGTGCAAGGGCACCAAATTTGCAGAAATTGGCCATAAGAATCATGAGTCAAACATGTAGCTTTTCAGGGTGTGAGCTCAATTGGAGTGTATTTGAGAAAATACATGCAAAAGAGTGCAACATGTATAACTTTGAGCTCCAACTTTTAGTTGAGCAATTACACTTATTGTAATTTTTAATTTTTAATTTATGACCTTTAAGTGTCAAGAGTCAAGAGTCAAGACTAATTAGTTTTTTTGACACTCTTACAAGTTGGAGTTTGCACGCCTCAATGATTTAGTGTATGTGCATTACAATATCCGACTTCGAGTGAAGCAAATAGACGCACCAATGGATCCAGATGCCATTTCCTTAGACAATATTGATGTATTGTCTCAGTGGAGGGTGGAGTTTGAGGAGCCCATCTTGGAGGATTCACCTTCATGGTTAGAGCCAGATGATCCATTAGAACAGGGGCAGCAAGAGGAGGAGGACTTAGAGGAGGAGCAACAAGAGGAGGAGGAGGAGGAGGACGAGGACACTGTGGGAGCATTAGCATCAACACCATCTGCTATAGATATAGGAGCACACAACTCTATACCTAGCACTCATTATTTGACATTAGGTGCAAAGGCAGGGCTAGGGCCTTCTACTACTAGGGGCATGCCTGGCAAACAACCCATCATGTTTTCCCGTAAAAAGGGGAGAGGGCAGTGATTCCAGATAGATAGTTGCTAGTTTTATTTGTTTTGCTACATATAACTCATGATGATGAGATACTTCTAGATATGTGATGTTATTTTGTATTGGTTCTCCACATTTGAGTCCTTGGTTGGGTAATTATCAGGGATCAGCAGGATTTGGTATCGCCTTTGATGTATTAGTGCTTTCTTCATATTTATGCATTTTTTATGCTTGCCGATATTACCGATAAGATGTTTTCTGGAACCTCACCGATATTTTGCCGATACCGATATTTTCAACACTGCTACATGATATAACAGCCTGGATTATTACCTAGATTGAAGATGCTTTAGAGTCTACACATCAAATTTTTCTTTTTCCATAGCATTGTTCTTGGGCAGAATAGTGCATCCAGATTCCAAACAACAGGGTTTGTGTTTATTTCCAAGTATGTTTCAGTTTTCTGGTCTCTACCTATTATAACATGTCTTGCTAAGGCAATATCTATCATTGGGAATTTGTATTGTAGGAGGAGCTTTTCATCCAAATTATCTGTTGTTTCTATACCATTTGCTTGGATGAAATAGTATAAATTTTTGATCATTTTTAAGAAAATAACTACTAATATGTTTTGAAAAGAAAGACTGTTGTTGCAACTTCTAAAGCTCTTGTTAATGTATGATGCTTTGCAGGAAAGTGCAGACAATGTTGGATCAGATTCTAGCTCTCCTTCAAAAGATACTCTTCTGGAAGAAGCCTGCAAAAAATATGATGAGGCTACGAGGCTTTGTCCTACTTTACATGATGTAAACATAAAACTCATAACTCGTTTTGATATATATATACACACACATGATTTTCCTTGTGAGTTTTTCAAGTATTTGTGTCATTTGGTTTGAATAGTTGATTTAAATTCTGCCTCCAGATTCACATGCTTGAACCTTGTTATCAGGTAATTAAATTGTAGTGTAATTGTAAATAGCAACCAGCAAAATTAGAAAACCTTTATGTTGATGGTAATCTTATGAGAACCCTTTTATTTTTGGATTGTGAGAGCAAGGAGCATTTCATCTTTTGATAGCCAATCTAATATGAAATTCAAGATGGATACTGTTGTTTAAGCAGAGAATCAAATAGGTCTTCTGGCATGTTTTTTGAGTGTGAGGATCAGTTGTGCCCATCATTATTTATTAGCGTGTTTTTCACCTGTGGACAATCATTGCTATGAGATGTGCCTTTTTCATCTGATTCTTTCTTATGACTTCATCCTTCGAGCCAGCTCCTATTATAAAAAACAGAGCTGAGTCTCCAGAGGTCTTATAATCTCAGAAGATACGATTGCATGGAGCAGTTTATAGCATAAATATATTATAAGAGATCCTTATTGGACTTCAAAGACTGCTTCATAGAGTTTTATGCAAGAACATATTGCTAGTTTCTTTACTCCGCAACATTTTGGTTGCTGCATATCTTTGGTTGTTCACTTCTGCCTGTTGAAGAATGTTTCATTTTCTTGAGTTGTGTTTTATAGCTGCTGTAAGATTCTCAAAGAACATAAAAGTTTTTGTTACTATTTCTGTAAGATTCACAAAAAAGTATAAGTTTTTTTTTACTTTTGCAACTTCCTTAGAGTATTATGGCTTCCTTTGAAGAGGAATTGCCAGATGTCAAAGAAATTCCAAAACTAATTCACCTTTGGGTTGGAGAAATGTGAGGTGTCAACATAGTTCTATTAACTGGTCGGTTTGAACTGGTAACCAGTCAAACTGGACGGTCAGAAACCTCCAGTTAATGATGGGCACAAAAATATGGTTTGCGGACCGGTTGGTGGTGGTTGGGTACCAACCAGTCAACTGGTACAGATCGGAATGAACCGGTCGGTTCTGCTCCCAATGACGTGTGGCAATGTGGAGGATCTGCAGGCAGTTTCTTAAATGGTTTCTAGAAAAACAAGGGGCTGTTTCCCTCCAAAATCTGACCCCTTATCTTAGCCTATAAAAGCAGCGCTCCTCTCCTATTTGCCTTACACCTCTCATTTTGAGTTTTTGTGAGCATATGTGAGCTTGGAGAGTTCTGCAACAACACTGATTTTTACAGCAGCAGTCTAACAACAGCAAGTTTGGAGGTTGTTTGTCATCTTGGAGTTGGTTTAGAGCTGTCCAATGAAGTTGGCATTTTTGGGAGGAGGCTTTGGCTGGTGGTTTTCATTCCCAGGTATGCTTTCTCTCCTAAAAAGTTCCAGATTTAATTGCTGTCCCGTTTTTATTTTTTATTTTTTATTTTCTTTTTCAAGTAAAAAATATCCCGTCTTTGTAGACTGCACCAGCCTTGTTTTTGTTTACAAATTTATCATAGGATTGCATTTTACTTGGTTGCATTTTTTTTGTCAAAATTTGAAATTTCATCATCCGCCATGGCCCCTAAAGCCAAAGATGCCGAATGGATTCATTGTAATATTGTTGATGGCAAAATGTTCTACAAATATTGGAGACGCCTAATGAAAGGGAGGGTATTTATATGTTGAAGCAACACTTGGTATAATGGGCCAAGTATTCCCATGTGAAGTAGTAAACGCAGTAATAGCCCTTATTAGGGAAAAATACCTTGAAAAGTTGCAGAAGTTTGAGGACAAGAAGGCTAGGGAAAAGGCTATAAAGGAAAAAATTCCAAGGAAGAGGGAACTTGCAGAAGCTATGAGAGGTGTGAGTGGGTGTGATGATTGTGACCTTCAAGACTCCTTTTTTATCCCTTACATCAATGTCAATGATCCCTTCTATTGTGTTCCTCCCCCTTTTGGGTCTAAGCGTGAACATAAAGGTAAAAAAGGGATGAACATTAAGAGTTATTTCACACATGCCTGCGACGTTACCTCTGCTAATGCCATTGTCTCCCAACCAAATCTTACTCAACCCACTTTGGATACCCATTGGAAAAACAATGCAAAGAAGTTGCTTTTCAATACATAGCTAGATGGTGGTATGACGCAGATAATGAACATGATTGATATATGCAGCAAAATATTCAAAATGTCTGGAATATGTAAATATCTAATATAGGACAAGTAGTATATGTATATAAAAATGCTAAATGTACAAGGGATATGAGATATTACAAACGAGGGCCCACTGATATACGTAGGTAGTTTCCCCTTCATGAATAGTCATGTCCTTTAAGACATGCCTCTTCAGTAACTAATTATTATTATTTATATTATTTTGATATATTATATTCATAACATTGTCTTCCTCTTTAGAAAAGCTTTGTCTTCAAAGCTTATTGCTGACAATGTGTGTCATTTGTTAATGAATGCTCTTAATAAATTGGAAGCTCCAATTGATGGACGGCTAGAAACCCTAGTATGCCCACATTCGTCATGGTTTTTGAAGATGAAGAGTAGTGAAATTGACCTCAAGATCACCATCATTAGATCTTCTCGTTGAGTCGATTCTAGTGAAATGTGGCATGCTATGAGAGCCCTCATAGATTAAGAGTTATGCCTATTTAAAGATGAAGAACCCACCTTGTGGGAAAAACCCCAACAAATGGTTAATGTGGCTTTTTATGATTTGGCAAGATCATCAAGTTAAATAGGTCTTGTTATTAAAGAATAAATTAAATATTTTTGGCTAAACTATCTTTTTTTTGCTGAAGCAAGTGTGGATCCTTCTATTTCATTAAACTGAGAAAATAGTGTACAATTTTTACAAGTGTGGAGCCCATGACACCCAGGTCAAAACCTTTTAGCCTTACAAGGAAAACCCGAACCCAAGGAAAAACTAACAAAAATGTAACTTGGCTCCTGGAAAGCCCGAGAACTTTCCCGCTTCACTGTTGTCGAAAAAGCCCGAACCATCTGAGCCGTCCAAAAAAAGCACTAAGATCTACGACCGAGGAAGAAATCGCTCAGAAAAAAAGATTGATGTTTAATGGTCCTGCCCTCCAAGTTGCAAGATCCGACTCAACCGTTGATCTCCAATTATTAAATCCAACGGATGAGATTGAAATTGCACCGGACAAGATGGTCTGACATTAGCATGCGGGGAAGGGCGGTTTTTAGAACCCTCGCCCTGCCACGTGTTGGAGGGTGAATGGCATCGCTGCGAAAACTCCAAAACCGCTTCCTAATTGAAAGCGGTGTGATCAACTTGAAACTGCCTAGGAGGCGGTATTCCATGCTGAGACCCCGACTTCTTAAAAATCCGACATCCGGAAAAAACAGAGCTCTTCCTGCACATGTGGATCTCCCTCGCCTGAACCTGGAACCCTGAAAAGATGAGAGGCTTGTCACTGAATGAAGACTTGAGGGACTCGTTTTGTTCCCCACGATAAACATAAATCTTCCTCTCGCTTACTTTGGGAATATGAGCGACCAGACAAGGTTTTCTCCACGCCACAGAACCGTTTATTAGATATTGATGACACATGCAGGTGTTAAATGCAAAGGTCGAGTCAATTTGAATCCTCGTGCAAGGCTTTGTCCCTAAACTCCAACTTATCATTTTCTTCCTGTTGCTGTAAAACCGCCTTTAACTTGCTCTGAGGCAATTCATGCCATTTTGATGCCACTCTATTATCTGTGCTGATAACACCTTGGTTGGCTAGCAAATCTGCCAATTTGTTCGCCGACCTGGGGACATGCTTAAAGCCTAATGTACGGAGGCTTTGAAAGCCCTGAATTAGTCTCCAATTTTTTGAGACTTTTTCTGGCTTAGTACCCCCATTGATTTTCTTGACTGAATTGATAATAAGTTCAGTGTCAGCCTCCAATATCACATTTTCCCTGTTTTCCTGACTCAGGAAATCCAAACATTGCTCCATAGCCATCAATTCCGCCAAGTTATTAGTAGCATGTCCCAGATGACAGTGGAAGATGAAGATGACACTACCATTCTCATCTCTAAGCACCCCTCCATAACCAACTGTACCCAGGTTGCCTTTTGAAGCTCCATCAATGTTGTATTTCAGATAACCCTTTGGAGGAGGATGCCAAAAATCATTTGTATCCCTCAGGGAGATAAGATTTCTATCCAGACCCTGAGGAGAGATGCCTTTTGGCTAAACTATCTTGTTAAAGGCATCAAAAGTGAATTAAAAATCAATATTAAAGACGATTTGAGGGTTTCAAGGGTTTTGGCTTCAAAAATTTGAAGTTTGAAAATTCAAATTATCCTCCAATTCAAGTCCGTTCTAAACATTTGCTTCTTGTTGTCACACAAAATGTCTAGGCAGCGTGACAACACTCAGAGTAAGGGCTGTCACTCTTAAATCCTTACTCACTCCATTTAGACTCTCTCCTAGACAAGTCAAGGGTGGTAGTCCTTAGGTGAATAGATGAGGATAGCCTGAGAAAAATAGACTCTAGGAGATTTTAATGATGGATAACTTGATGAATTTAAACGATTAAATCAGATTGATAGATTAAATGCTGAGGTAAACAAAACACGCCCACGAGGTAGAAACAATTTTAGACCAGTGCCTTCGATATTTGAATTAACCATCAATAAAACAAGCTATCCAAAACGATTTTCAATATGTGACAAAAAGTGACAATTATAAATAATCCACAAAAACGCTCAACACTGTCACATGCAAAAGATTCCATATTTAAAACGATTATCGTTAATGACCAAGATCTAGATTCAATTGATTTTCTTTTAACATTTATCGCACAAGACTAGAAAAATCATGAGAAATGCATTTAATAACACTAAGGAACTTTAAATTTAAGTTTTAATTATTCCTTAGGTAATAATGTTTAATGTTAACTAAAAAAATTAAAATCTTCTAATGCAACGGAAAAATGAAAAGGGCCTAAAATAAAATTTTTAATGGGCTGTAGGCCACATTTAAATTTTCTTAACATGAAGGCACAAACCCTTTTTATTTCATTTTTTAGTCACCAAAGTTTTAAATTTTTTTATGCTTTTTTAATGTTTTAGGATTTTATATATATATATTTTAGATTTTTTATTTTTTTAATGGGTGTTTTTAATTGTTTTAGATTTTTAATGAAAAATTAAAGTAAAACATGAAATAAAAATAAAAATAAAAATAAACTAAATCAATTTTTATTTTTATTTTTATTTTTCCTGAAGTCCTAAGTTAAAATTTAATGAAACTAATATATGCATCCTAACTAACCAATGTATATACATCATAATCCTAACCCTAACTAGATAAAAAAAGTCACGTGTGAATTGTTTTGAAGTGTTTTTTGTATACAGGTGTGACGGCGGAAAGGGTTTTCGAGAGAGAAACGAGGCAGTGTGGAGATGGAGGATACACAGATAAGGGGATGGGGTTTTATGCAGGTCCAGGGTAGTGAGGAAAGAGGTTTTGCGTTGGAGAAAGTAGTAGATGATGAATGCGTAGGAATGGTTAGCATGCAAGCTTAGAGGAGGCTGCGGGTTTGACAACAATGGTTGCAGAGAGAGAGGGATGTTTGGCACGAGAGGAGGGTTTAGGAAGATGGATGCAGGTTAGAGGGTTCGATAGAGACATAAAGGGAGAAACTACGGGCAGAGAAAGAAGAGGTAGGAGCTTGTTGCATGGAGATGAACAACTACGTGAGGCAGAGGGTTTCATGGGAGAGCTGAAGGGATGGGCGCGAGGTTTGCAAACAATGTTTTGTAGGCAGAGGCGTGGAGGAGCTGAGAAGGATGCAACAAAGGAGGGAAGGTGAAGCGGCGTGAGGAAAAGATGCAGGCAGAGAGGATGACAGATGGGGGAAGCGGAATTTGGATTTGAACGCAGGTTGAAGACTGCCTGGGAGAATGAGGAGGAAGAAGCTCAGGTAGCAGAAAATGGGGAAGGGAGAACCCAGGCAATAACAAAAGGCTATGGACCCTAAAAAAATATTGAAATTTTTATGCAGCATGAAACCCCACTAGGCAACCAATCAATCTAAAAAACTTTCACGAGAACCTAAATTTATTTTTCAAAAATCTTAAATTTTTTTAAACCACGAGCTTCAGATTTCTTGAAATCCTTAAGAATTGATTTTAAAAATTTAAGAGACTTTGCTTTAGATTTGACCCTCATTGAAATTCCAGATTTGAAAACTAAATTAATTCCCTGAAAAAACAATGCTGATGGACCTCCAGAGATCCAGATTTTACCCTCCAGGGCCTAGATTTGGATTCTGCACAACCTTCACCTTTAGATTTAGAGTTGCAATACAACAATGACCCAAAAAACACTTAACTCTGAAAACCAAAGTAAAAAAATTGAAGAAAATTACAGATCTATATACAAAAATGGCAGGTCTATCAGATCTAGAGAGTGTGAGTCTAACTCCGCTCCCAAATTTGATGATCTGTGGCTCTCAACAACCAAATCTAACGATTCAGCACAGAAAAAATTAAAATTTTTTGAATTTTAGAGGAGGTACTAAGCTTGAAACCCTTCATTCATCACCCATAAAAATATCTTATGATAAGCCCAGGATCAAAATCAAACTGGTCTCTTTAGAAAACGTGGATCAGGAGTTGGTTGGTTCAGCCGAGAACTTCTTCGAATGCCCGATGATCTAATAATCGAGGATTTTCCTGCAAAACTCAATTCAACCGTCAATCATAGAGCAAGAGAATAATAATAAAATTCAGATCTAATAGTGATACATGCTATTATATTCAAAATTTAAATTACCATTCAAACCCCAACGACCGAGCAAGATACTTGTACTTAGATCGCTTTTCAGAAAGCTATATCAGTGGCCAAAAAGAAATATATGCATGAAAATAATACATCTTACAGCATTTCCATGAAAATTAATACTAGCAGAAATTTAACCTCAAAGTCTTTCTTTATTGCTCATAAAAAAGATTACAAGAGAGAGCTTTTCGCTTACTACACGATCAAAAGATCGGATCATCTCAACTGACAACTGACCCCGTATTTAAAGATAAATTTCCCAACGACTAGTTCGAGTGATCCTTGTCAAAGTGATCTCGACTGTTGATGAGGATCAAAATTTCTTTTAATCTCATCCGTTGAAATTTTAAATATTGAGGAAATTTTGAATTTTTCAATTAAATGCATTTTAATAAATTAAAATATTAAAATTTTGCATTTATTTCCTCAAAACTTTGACTTTGACTTAACCTAGGGACGTAAGACATAAAATTTAACAAAATAATCAACTAACCTTAGTCCTTGGACCAATTGAGATTTAATTTTTAAAGGACCCACGAATTTTACCTCTGGAAAATTTAAATTTACCTAGGACTTAGGACTTATGAGGGGATAAATTATTTCTAACCCTCAAGACATTTTACATCATGATTTTTACATTTTTACATCTCAAGGGGAAAACCCATTTGAACAAGACCCTCACAAACTACCAAGTTCTGTGACACAGATTTTACCTATGGAAAATTTAAATTTACCTAGGACTTAGGACTTATGAGGGGATAAATTATTTCTAACCCTTAAGACATTTTATAACATGATTTTTACATTTTTACATCTCAAGGGGGAAAACCCATTTGAACAAGACCCTCACAGACTACCCAGTTCTGCGACATAGGTATAATCTAGCAGATCAAGCAATTTGTAATAAAATAACCTAACCAAATAGTTAGGATTATTCCCAAATCACTTTTACATAGACTCGATCTAGCACACTAGGACTCCTAACATTTTGGTGACAAAATCCATTTCGGCTTTGGGGTAAGGCTGAAGGAAAACTCTGCCGATCATGGATCGGTGAGACAAAAAACCTATTGGAATGTAGATTGTTATCAAAAAATTAGGTTTACCTAGGCAATTACATACACAACATGGATCTGCTGAGATTATTTACAATTTACACATGCAGAAAGGGTTTACAATATAACATGATCAGGCTGATGATGATAGTCGAATGGCACGGACATGTCGATCAAGCGCTATCTCTTTTGCGAAAAAAGGGGTGTACTCTTATGGGTCGTTGACATGCGAAGAGCGTTAACCTCTGTAGACTTGGGATATAATGCACTCCTTTAACATCGAATAGCTAAGTCCCTTTAATTGTTGTGACTGATGCTGAAAAGTTTATTATTATTATTATTATTATTTATTTCTCTGGTCATAAGGGAAAGCATTATGATATCATGTAACTTGGTGCATTGACTAGTCGTTGATGCTGCTGTGCATTAAGACAATTTGCGTGGTGTCTATGAATTCTGGAGCAGTGTTGATTTGCAGAGCTATGGTAATAGCCCACTATGTTACTATCTGATTCAGTGTTGTTAAAAGCGCGTTTTAATCGCGTTTTTTTCAAAAACGCGAGCTTTTTTCCCCATGGTGCTTAAAATGCGCGTTTTATACGAAAAAAGCGCGGAAATTTTTTTTGCCGCTTATTTATTTATTTATTTTCTTTCCGAAAAAAGCAAAAAATCGCGCTTTTTTCGAAAAAAGCGCGATTTTTTCATAAAAAAGCGCGGGTCCCCTGGACAACGCGATTTATAATGAGAAAACACATTTTTTTTGGTCATTTAGACATTCAGGCGCGCGCGGAAGAGGAGGAGAGCTAGGAGAGAGCAACTAGGAGGGTTTCTTGTCGAATCGAAGTGGTTAGAGGACTATTTCAAGAGGAGATCACCGATTTCACTGTAGAAACGGTATGTAGGTTAAATTTTTTTTGTTTTCATTGTTTCAAAACATTGTTTTTCTATGTTTTTAATTTTTTTTGGTTGAGAAACTTCATATGGGCACCATTTTTTTTTGTTTTCATTGTTTTTAAAGAATTTTTTGTATTTCTTCATTGATTTGGGATGGGTAACTTGGTATGGCTATGGGAACCAATTTTTTTTTTTGTTTTCATTTTTTTTAAACATTGTTTATGTTTTTTCATTGTTTTTGGCATTTGCTTGCCATTTGGTTGGGTAACTTGGGTTTGGAACTTTGGATTCTAGAAATTTGTAACTTGTAATTTTGTAAATGGCAAATGCTAAATTGTAATCCTAAATTCATTTATCCTAATCCTTATTAATTTTTCCCATAGGTTTGCAACTTCAAAGTTAAAAAACAAACATGCCAAGGAAATTGGATCCTTTCTGGGAATATGGTGTGCCTAATGCTCCGATTGATAGACAAAACTTGACTTGCAAGTTGTGTGGAAAGGAGATACGCGGGGGGGTGTATAGGTTGAAGTATCACCTTGCACAAATCCCTGGACATGATGTGGGGCCTTGTACAAATACAACTGCTGAACTTATCCAAAGAGCCATGTGAGCATTGGGAGAATTAGAGCAGACTAGAGAGGCCAAAGAAGAACTGAAAAGGCAACTAAGAAGGTCAGCTGAAGGAAGTGGGCCAAGTGGCGCTGGTTCTACTGCAGCATCAATCAATCCGGTAGCTGCATCATCATTTTTTGTTCCTCAAACCACACCTGGTTCACAGCCATCTATCGGTT
>APFE031261389.1:46713-57770 GCA_000404065.3 Pinus taeda
AGGACATGATTCAATGTTATGTGTGATTTTAGCGCTAGAAATGATATTAAACATCTTATATATTAGTTTTTTTATCATATTTATGTGTCAATGTATTTATTTTATGTTGTAGATGGTTTATATATTAAAAAAATTGAAAAAAAATGAAAAAAAATGAATATTTTTGTACCAAACGATTTTTTCTCGCTTTTTTCCCGATTTTTCCGCTTTTTTCCGCTTCGTTCCCCGCGCCGATTTAATCCCGCTCGCACTTTTAACAACATTGATCTGATCATTACGTCTTTATGACTTGAAGTTTGCTGAATTCTTGTAGCTTGAACAAAATATTTGTTGTCTCATCATTCTTTGTAACAAACTTCTGAGGAAACTCGGATGATATGACAGTTACATAACAGTGATCTAGAACATTTGACAGTGATATTGACCTGGAGAGCAGTAACTTTGATATGATAAATCTACATGAGGATGACAGTGATATGGATGTATCAACACAATATGAAGCAGTATGTGACAGTGCTCTTGTGATGACAGTACCCTTGAGATAGGGACTCGACAGTGACCTTATTGACACTATAACAGTGATCTATCTAACTTGGTATATGACCTAGCAGTTATATCTGTGGAAACACTCATTAAAATATCATTAATGTGACTAGCCTTGTTACACGGACCTTGTTAACAGTGATCTTGAGATGATGACATTATGACAGTAGCTGCTCAGATAAGGTGATTCGAAGACTGTAATCTTGAATTACTGAGGTTACCTTTAGTGAAATAGCCCATGTACAGCAGTGTATTACAATAATCCATAGTAGTGTGATATATGGCTTATTGCATGGCTTGACTATGATATGGCAGTGATCCTGTAGCGAGGCATTTCACATAGCAGAGAGCTCCAATATGGCAGCAAGTAAGATTGTGTCCTGAAGGTATGATTAGGATTCTTCATTGCAGCTTGATGACAGTAACATCAATATACATGACAGTACAATGCTATATGACCATGTTCTCATGACAACAGAAGTATGCGGTAGTGACTTGGAGATATGGGATTACAATGATGCACTTGACAACCTTGACTTTATTGCATAACAGTTGCCCAATACACAGTGACCTTGAGATGGAAGAGATTTCATGATGATATAATATAGATGTGTGGCAGAATGACTTCATCTATGGTAGTGTGTGGCAGCATGTGTCAATAGGTAGGACAGTAGTTAGAAGCAGCAAAGATAGCAGCAGACAGTAAAAAGCAGTGAAGTACAGCAGAGGCAGTGCGGACAACGGATAGTGAGTGTAGCAGCAGAGACGATGATTGCAGGAAAGATTACAGCAATGGCAGTAGCAGTTGCAGCAGTGGGCAGCAGTTGTGGAGCAGTAGTAATTGGTCAACTTGTTGATTGTAAGGGATGCTGAAGACTGCTGCAGACTTTATCTGCGAACACCTTCAGAGTTGGGGAGTTCTATACTTCCTTCCAGCTTGGCTGGTAAAATTGTGTATGTAACCATACATAATGTAAAGCACTTGTTGGAGAGAAATTTCTGTGTATTGTCATAAATGTGATGATGATGTTTTGTGTTCATATTTAATGCTTTGAATAAATGAATTATTCTAACCAATTGTAAAAAGAAAAGGAAATACTGATTCACTCCCCTCTCAGTATTTCCAACGTGCTTGTTCATGGTAAATGCACTAAGGTTTTGTGAAACAAATCTCCATAATATCTGTTTGGTTCTTTGATTTTGGCATTTTGCTATTCATTTTCATTCTACATTTTTATGTAAATGATACTTCGATTTAGCAATGCATTTAAAATTGTATTTTACTATAATTTTGTTTTGTATTTAATGCTGAAATTTTTAATTGGTCAAAACAGGCATTTTATAATTGGGCAATTGCAATATCTGATCGGGCTAAGATGAGAGGCCGTACAAAAGAAGCTGAAGAACTATGGAAGCAAGTATGCTCTCTCCCTTTTAGAGGCAATGCTTATCTCTATTCTTTCCAATTGTTTTGGATAGCAGTCTGCTTGATTACAGTACTTTTATGATTGTTTGATATTGTATGTTAAACATAGTATTTGTTGATTTTTCTATCATAGATCCTACTAATTTTTGCCTATTTTCAAAATATTTCATATTGAGTAGCTTTGCCTTGCTAAACCATTGGACGATTACGTTTTATGAAAAACATTCTTAATAGTAGAGGAAGTTATGTCAGAGAGCCGATCTATCAGACAGAAATGCCATGGAGCAACTGAAACAGAAATCGTGTTACACTAAACAGCTCTTTTCAACACCTTGATACACCATGCATATATGTGGGAAGACCTTAGGACTATCGGCTCACTACTAATAGACATCTACCCAACTGAGATCATGGGAGAATATGGGCTTGATCTTTCGGCATACACATGGTTAAGTATATTTATTCACATGGATGAGGATAAAAGTTTCATATTCATTTATCAATGCCTACACCTATGCAACTATCTTATTTAGTGCCAGGGATGTCTTATAATACCACTAGAATACAAAAACCACTAGAATTCCAAATGGGTGTTGCCCCAGACAAATAGTTCATTGTTGCAACAAATACTGGAAACTATAATAATGCTTTCTGTGAAACAGGGAATCGATTGATGAATGGTCTCATTTCTTTTCCTAGTTAACAATAAAAGGTTGTCGTTTTTTGCAGAATATTTCTTTAGCTGCTAAATTACTAATCTTAAATGTATCTATAAAATAATATAAATCTATCTCAATGAGTACTTCAAGATTCTCTATCTATAGTTGGAAATTGGGATCCATTTTATATGTTTATTACCACATCAAAAGTGCAACATTGATCACTTGAAATACCATTTTGATGGCAAAAAGTGTCTTCTTATCTTCGAGATGTACCTTCAGTCAGTGGGTTCTTCTAAAGTTTTAAACTTTTCTTACATTCTGAATAACCTAGATATTTAGAACTTGTGCCCATATTCAATTCACAGATATGAAATTTGACATGCAAATTAGAGGTCAAGAACAAAATGCACATGCTATGAGAATTTTGCATATATTGTTACTAAGAAATTTAACATCTATTACCTAATGATTATCTTAGAAAATATAGTAATATCATTAACAGTAGTCAACAGATAGTCTTAAGCATATGGCAGCTGATGCTGCTTTTCTTGATGTTCTGGTATTTAAAATCCAGTGTCAGAGATACGCATCCATAGTTAGCACTCCAATATGCTGAGAGCCTTTCTGAAACTACCATTCTCTATGGGGAATGAGAACATAAATGATATGTAAAGTAGCATTTGTTAAAAAAATTGCTGAGATTTTCTATTGAGGCATGTGAAGCTGTGAACAGATGATCCATTTTGACATTATTTTGTGCCCTTTTCCTTGGTACATATTTCATAGGTAGTTCTATCAAGTGTATACAGGAGCTATTGCTATTAGATGATCTAATTTATGTTGCGGTGTTTTCAGGCAACCAAAAACTATGAAAAAGCTGTTCAGCTCAATTGGAATAGCCCTCAGGTAAGATTAATCTGTTAGATTACTGCACTGTCCTTGCACAAACGGCTACTGTTATTATTATTTGGAGGATGCTGTTATTATTATTGCATTTTAGGTGGAACTTGAGTCAGATACTGCTGTTGAAAGGGCTGAAGATTGGTGCTTATTGTGTTGACATTACTGGCTATAATGCTTTACTAAAGTGTCATACTTATAATCTGCTAGGGCCGAATGTGTTGGACAGAAACACTGATGTTGGATGCTCGTAAAAATCTGTTTAGAATGTTGAAAATTATATATGGCCATTATGCAGTTATATATGGCCACTTATGCAGTTAGAGAAATATGTGGATAGATACTTCCAGTCTAAGTTGCACGATACAGGGAAATGAGTATGAGTTTCTGAAAAGGAAATGTGCTGGAAACTTGTGTTAGATTTCCGTAAAACCCAATAACTGATTCACAAATTTCTAGGCGTAAAACCAGAAATACAAACAACTACTGTTCTGGAAACTTAAATTGAGTTTTCTAACTTAGTAGGTATAGTGGAAATTAATAATAAATCATAAGACAAACTCATTTAACACATAGAGCGCAATATATACCCAAGAAACCCCAACTCCGAGGAAAACCTACAACTTTGTGTATTTTTTACTATCTTCAGCAAAAGGGTAAGCTTAAAAAATTTACAGCAAGGGAAAATTTCCCTTTCTCTACAAGAAAAAATTGATCAACTCCCAAAATAAATCGATCTCTCTACTATGCACTCAATTTTCCGTACGGCCGCACATATCTACCTATCTGTGCACATGTGCGAGCTACAAATTTCTCTTCCTGTGCACACACGCGAGTGGAATAATTGCACTGAGGCTGTAAGAGCAACTCGACCCTCACTCAATCTTCTTCATAGTCATTGAAGCTTTGCGATCTGCTGAACCCCTAGTCTCTCCCTTCGCTAATCTAACACGCTGCTTGTGCTCAGCTGAGTGGCCACTTACTCTATCTCCTCTTATGATTTTGATCTAAACCCATGTGTTCATAATTTATGTAAAAATAATAAATATAGATAATAAATAATAATCATAATAATATGTAATTAAATAATAATTAGCTAAACAAAGAGGCATGTCTCTATAAACATGACTCTTCGTGAAAGGGTACTCCCTGGCTATATATACATGACCCTCACTCTCAATTGTATCATGATTCTTATTCATACATATTTAATATATATTACTGTATCCTAAATGGAGATTTACATATTCCAAGTGTTTTGGAGTATTTAACTTGAAGAACAAATTTTGTTCGTGTTATTTGGTATCAAAGCCAAGTTTGATCCTTTGGCCGCTCCATCGCTGCAGAGAGTCGCGCTTTTCGATCCAGGCCCTTGGCCATTGACTCTTCGTCAACTTTATTGCTGTTGCAATTCAAGTGTTTCGCTACAAGTTCTGGAGATTCTCCATTTTTCTTGAGGCCTTGGGCCATAAAAAAATTATAGAAAAAAATTATAAAAAAAACTAAAACAAATAAAATAAAATAAAAAATAAAAAAATATTAAAAAAAACACAATTTTATAAATAAGACAAAAGGAAAAATATATTTAAAAAACGGGGTATTATCAGTGTCAGGGTTCGTCGCACCTAAAGGTTGAGGTCCGAAATTCGGCGAATTTCAAAAACAAATCTTAAGGTTCGATTAGGTTCGTGCAGGTTCGACTTTATCTTAGTTCTTGGCACCAGTGAAATTACATTGATGTTTAACCTTAAATTACTTTAACGTTATTTGACATCGACATTTAAATTAAATTGCTTTAACCTTACAGAACATTATTTAATCGAAAATATCGATGTTTAAATTAAATTAAACATCGATATACAAGTTAAATTACATACATTGATGTTCAACCTTAAATTACGTTAACGTTATTTGAGATCGACATTTAAATTAAATTGCTTTAACCTTACAAAACATTATTTAACCAATTTCAATTAAATTAAATTATGGTGTGCAGTATTAGACGCGATTTATTATTATCAAGACTATAATTATTAATAATTATTACCTTGGTAGCCTGCAACGGTTAAGGCTGGGACCTACATTACAAATGACAACCAATTGCACGCTGATAGGGGGATGTGGGGGAATAAAAGTTAATGTCACAGGTCACGCTTGAAAAACAACAAATTAAATCTCATAATAAACTATATACAAACCTTATGGCAATGCCTTTAAGACTTTAATACAGGCCATTTGAATTCCCTAAGGCATCATTTCAAATCATTTACTTACAAATTACTGCAACTTAGAAAAGAAATACATTGGACCGGGCCACTCAGAGTCTTAAATATTTTATGAGAATTATTTTTAATATATTTTAAATTATATTACATTAATGAAATTAGGGTATTGTTATTTTAAATATTATAAATTAATATACTTATTACGGAGAATTATTTTTAATATATTTTAATTATATTACATTAACGAATTAGGGTATTGTTATTTTAAATATTATAAATTAATATAACTTATATTCTAGAAAATTTATAAATTTATTGTATAGTATATGACAAAATTATTAATATATATAATAAATGAATATAAAAGATTTATGTAATTTTAATATTTATATATATATTTTTAAAATTATATACAATGGAACGAACCTAATGGCGAATTTCAACGAACCTATCAAAAAAATTCAAACTCGAATCGAACTTAATTGTAATCGAATTCGACTTCGAACCCGAACCATGTGCATCGTATTATAAAAAAAGAATATATTTAAGAAAAGGGCGAAAAAATAAATATACCAAAATACAAAGGATATATATAATATATATATATATATATATTATATATATATATATATATATCAATACAAAAAATATAATGTTCATTTTTTTTTACTTGCAGCCGAATGTCTTCTGTATGATGTTTCCCAACCATACAACCCTGTCTATATGATTTTACTTAGGACGTTGTGTAATTCAAGCTGCCGCCATTGACATAACCACCACGATCCATTGCAAGTTAGTCCCACAATGTGCCATTCTCCTTCGTTTCATCGACCGTCGTCCCACATTTCCATCTGCACTGCTATCCGGAGTGTCCGCTACCACAACACTCAACAACACAGTCCTTGCATGACCAAACTACCGCTAGTGCATGTTCGTTGTGACATGTCTCTTCCTCCAAGCCATTGCTGTGTCTTTTCCATTTCACTATCGCACTACCATCTAAACGCTATTGTCCACATCATTCACAATTGGACAACCATACCAATCTTACAAATCACCAATCTCTCTACAACAAATCATAAACTCGAGGACCAAAAATTATTTGCAGTAGTGCTCGTTCACTGAAGGGTCAAGAGGTTCATTCGTGTCGTTTCCAATAGTTTTCCACTCCACGTGACCAACCATTCGTCACGTCTTATCACAATTTATGAAGGTAATTTAAAAAGAGTTGAACCACATTGTTTTAAAAAAAAATCAAAAGGAAATATAATTGTTTCCTTGGCTTTGTTGAAGAGATTTTCACACATACAAACCCATTAAAAATTAAAAATAAAAAGAAACAAGAAGTTTTAGAAATATTCTACTCATAAGGTGAATGAGTGGGCAGAAGTGTAAAAGGAGATTAATAAAATACAAGTGATCATATATATTAATGAGGTTTAGTTAGTTTAAAAGGGTCCATTTTTATTAATTTAAGGAGCCAAAACTTTAATTTAAAACAAATTTAACAACAACCCAGGAAGTATTTTTTTAAGAATCATAGGAGGGTTCAAGGTAGAAGGCATAAATTGAAAAAGGTATATAGTACCATAAAAAAGGTTATAAAAAGTATATTCTTTGATTTAAAAAAAAGTCTTGATATAAAAGATTATAATAAGGTTTTAATTGAGGATATTAAAAGTAATATTCATAATATATAAGAGTACTATTATTATTAAGGAAGACTTAAGACATACTGAAAAAGTGGGATATCACACTTTGCATACTTAGACATTATGAAGGATACATATGCTTCATAGTCAAAAATATCATTTGGCAAAATTACCAACGAAAACAAATGGAGTCTAATTCAGAAATGAAGGCCGAAAGATTCCTAGAAACTAAATATAACTATGCCTCAATACTATTTAAAATTAAAGGAAATCTCGCAGGAAAAGATGTCACTATTGCTATCTCACCCACCGAAGATTAAAATTATATAACACCTAAGATCACAAACTAATTAGTAGTTCTGGAGTCAAATATAATTGAAAAATTACACTGTTAAAAAAAATACGAAATAATTGATTTACAGTTAAACATTGATGATTATACATTTATATCACAATTCTATGTTCAATCCCTATGGAATAACCAAAGTGACATTATTGCGGGATCACCATGGATGGAAACCCTAGGCTCTTTCATCCTGAATACGAAAAATAAGCTTTCGACATTTTCTTACAAAAAGAAGAAAAAACAACACTACAAGTCAGCGTAAAGCCAAATTCAGTAACACCAAAAGACATCCAAGATATTTCAAAAGTAATTTTCAAGAAGGTAAAAAGGTATTACAAAATACGCAAAATGAAATTGACAAAATCACTGCTGATAGAAATGAAGAAGTCTTGCGATTTAAGGATCATAATGAAAAATTACTAACACAAATTAAAAAGCTTAAGAGTACACAAAGTCATTAAAAGACAAATTAGAACATTGTATTCAAGAAGAAGTGTCGAAGTCGCCAGTCATAACATTCCCAGTTGAAGATAAAGAAACAAATATCGAACCAGTCAATAGCAGAACTCAAGAAGAGGATCAATCAATTGAAGGAAAAACACACTCACATGTTACAATCCAAATGATGAAAATTCCAAACGAATATTGTGTACCTAACTCAACAACCGCAGTACCAGAAGGAAATCAAAAAATTTCCGCATACCTAATAAGGGAAAGTAAAACCAAAAAAGTTCCCTATCGACATCTGAATCATGAGAGTAGACAGCTCAACCAAGCTACGTATATGTACCATTCAGAACAGAAACAAGTCGCTGATGTTCCAAAGAATATTGAAATAACCTCAATCTAGTTCTATGATGACAGTGCGTTACAAACTTCCAGTGATGAGAATATTCCATAGAAGATCAATTTAGGATCGTCAGATCCTTCCTACGTGTTACAATTTTATATGTCACTCCAAGGATCATATCAACTTGTATCGACAAAGATGACTATCCCAAGATGAGAAGACATTATCAAGTCCTTTCATCAACAAGCTTTGAGGACAAAGCTTTTTGAAGGGGAAGGCAATGTTATGAACATAATTTATGTAAAAATAATAAATATAGATAGTAAATAATAATCATAATAATATGTAATTAAATAATAATTAGCCAAACAAAGAGGGATGTCTCTACAGACATGACTCTTTGCGAAAGGGTACTTCTTGGCTATATATATAGGACCCTCAACTCTCAATTGTATCATAATTCTTATTCATACATATTTAATATATATTATTGTATCCTAAATGAAGATTTACGTATTCCAAGTGTTCTAGAGTATTTAACTTGTAGAACAGACTTTGTTCATTTCATCCCATATTTCACACTCAATAGTTTAGATTAGATCTTGATGAAGGGCTGCGATTAAATCATAAGTTAATTTAATATTTTAAATTTTTCTTAAGTCTAATTTTAGGAAATAGTTAAATAAATTAATATTTTGCTAAAGTGGCTGTCTTGTGGGTCTCTCTACTAGCTTGAGCACCTAGTCAACACTCCCTTTTAGAGAGGAAGTTGTTCTATACGATACCCAACTTCTCTTTGAGGAAACAAATCTGTTCCCTGGCAATGCCTTGGTTAAAATGTCTGTGGTTTGCTCCTCTCTTCGTACGTACTAGAGTGTAACTATATCTCTGTAAACAATATCACTAATGTGATGAAAATGTTGGAAATATTGAGAGAGGATGAATCAATATTTCACTTCAAAAAGTTAATGTTTAATCTTTAGCGCATTAATTAACATTAGAATCAGATCAAAACATAAATCATCAACACCATTCAAGAGTACAAAATATCAAAAATTGTAGACGAGATTTTTAGGTGGAAACCTTTCTGACTAAAAAGAAACACCAAATGGTTTTTAATATAGGTGTTCAAAATTTACATCAACTAGGAAGCTCCAACTACCAAGATTTTCAGCATCAACTGAAGGAGGCTCCAACTTGAAGGATGCTCCAACGCCCTGATTTACCATCTCCAACACCCTAGTTTAGTAGCTCCAATTAGAGGGACGCTCCAATGCCTTAGTTTACAAGCTCCAATTAGAAGGACGCTCCAACGCCCTGCACAGGCTCCAACCTGCCTTAGCAACACCCTGCTACACTGAAGTGTTCTCTGTTGAAATTTGGTACCGGAGGACAGGTGGTTCCCTTAGGCTTTGATCTTTGGCCTAGGGAAAAGTGTCCAAAAGATTTTAATTTTTCTCCTAAAGTGACTTTATAATTTTTATAAAGTTAAAATCTAATTTAAAAGTGACTTTAAGTGATAAAGTTACTAAGTCTAATTTTAAAGTGACTTTTATAAAGTCAATGAAAAATTAGAAAGGAAAAGTGACTTTGGAAATAAATGACTAAGTGGGTCTTTATTAAAGTGGGTGAATTAAAAAATAGAAAGTGAGATTTAAATGTGCATTAATCTCAGCCATTGATCTAAATCTATTTCAGCCATTGGATTTAGAGATCACCCAAAAGTCACTTGGATCACCCAAAAGTCACTTGGAGTTATATTAAAGGAGGAAAAGGAGGAAAAGATCATTCATTCTTTCATGAGCAGATTGGGAGAAGGAGAGCAAGAGAGCAAGGGAGATTTCTGGACAAGAAGGAGAAAGAGGCAGCAGTTTGGCACACATACCAGGCAGCTCTTCAGCAAAATCAGAACAACAGAAAGACAAGCAGAACAACAGCAAGAACAAGCAGAAAAAGCTGATCTTTTTGCTGAAAGCTGAGAAAAACTGATTTTTGGGCATGAATATCGAGGAACTGATTCTCGGCACAAAAGTCGAGGTCTGTCCGTACAGTCCGCACGGTCCGTACGTCCGTACAGTCCATACATCTTTACGGTCCGTACCACGCGTACAACAAAGTTTCCAGGTGGTTTGTTGAGCTGAAAACAGATAAGTTTGCTTGCTGGAAAAATTATTTTGCTGTAATTTTTGCTGAAATTTTCTTGCTGTAAAAAGGCTTTTTTCAGAAATAAAGAAGAGCTCTCAAACTGGTCTTCCCCAAGAGATGTAGGGGGTTTTTCCAGGGTCATATTGACCAAAAATATCAGTGTTTTAATGTGTTTTAAATGCTGTTTATTATTGCTGATTTTTATTTCTGCAATTTCCAGCATTCTGTAAATTTTCCAGAATTTGCGTTTTCAGCAAATTTATTTTTTTCCAGCTTGTTGAATGTATGGTTATGGGAAAGGGCATTTAACTACATGGAAGAAATAAGGAGAAACTGAAAACCGGGGCGGGAAAACAGAAATTTTAACA
>APFE031261392.1:0-20209 GCA_000404065.3 Pinus taeda
TTCTCTCTCTCTCTCTCTCTCTCTCTCTCTCTCTCTCTCTCTCTCTAATCCATTGATTTGTGGTTAAATGAATGAGTTTTTCTAAGGTTCCAAATATCTAAAAAAAATATTATATTCCTACTAAATTTCCTTGTTCTTAATTATTGAAGGAAATGGATAGAATTGGTTTTATTTTTAATCGCCCAAAAGACCATCTAGATTGTTTTAGCAAGGATTATAAAGAGAACTATGTCAAGAGACTACTTCTTTCAACTTTATCTATCCTAACTATTTGGGAAGTTGACTACCCTCTTAAATAGGTTGCATACTTAATGTTGTGGAGACTTCTAGCTACTTAGGCCAATGTTTATTGTATTGATATGGGCACTATATTTGCAGCTTATATCAAGGCTTTTGGTGTCATAGTTGAATTTATATGAAGTTTTTACTTTTGAAAAGATCCTTATTGAATTTTCTACTTGTTTATAAACCCATCATATAGTGTGCTCCAAGTGGGTCTTTGTGTGTCCCAAATTTTACTAGTGAAATATTTTGGCCTTGAATCTATTCTTTGGAAGTTCAAAGTTTTTAAATCTATGAGGGTTTTCCTATGATCAACATGTTCTCTCTTCAAACTAACCCTTCAATTACTTTGAATTTTCTTGTACAAGTAGTTGTTTAGTTGAAACCCATTAATACTTGTTTGAGGAAACAAGGTATTCCATACAAGATGAACATCGTTAGTTACTACTCAAACATCTATATCAAATATCATAAGGAAATATTTTCATTAATATAATTATTTTTTATTTTTATTTTTTTTTCCAAATGTGTTCATAGTCCTAAGTGCTGCTACAATCCCAGATAAAAATGGGCAGATTTCACCCAAAGGAGATCTGACCGTGAACTCCCAATTGGATATTCTTAGCAACTATTCTCGACCAATTGACTACCAGAGAGAGAGAGAGAGAGAGTGAGAGAGAGAGAGAGAATCCATTAGTTTGTGGTTAAATGAATGAGTATTTCTAAGGTTCCAAATATCTAAGGAAATATTATATTCCTGTCTAGATTGTTTTAGCAAGGATTGTAAAGAGAACTATGCTAAGAGACTATTTAATTTAACTTTATCTATCTTAATTATTAGGGAAGTTCTCTACCCGCTTAAATAGGTTGCATAATTAATGTTGTGGAGACTTCTAGCTACTTAAGCTAGTGTTCTTTGCATTGATATGGGCATCATATATTCACAACTTATATCAAGGCTTTTGGTGCTCTAGTTGAACTAATATGTAGTTTTTACTTTTGAAAAGATCCTTATTAATTTTTCTACTTGTTTATAAACCCATCATGTAGTGTGTTCCAAGTGAGTCTTTGTGTGTCCCAAATTTTGATAGTGAAAATTTTGGCCTTGAATCTATCCTTTGGAAGTTCAAATCTAGTAAATCTACGAGCATATTCCTATGAGAAACATGTAGTCTCTTCAAACAAACCCTTCGCCTACTTTGATTTTTCTTGTACAAGTAGTTTTTTAGTTGCAACCCATTAATACTTGTTTGAGGAAACAAGGCATTCCATACAAGATGAACATCGTTAATTATTACTTAAAAAACTAGATCAAATATCATAATGCCAATATTTTTACATGATATAAACCCTATAAGATGGAAACACACCACATGCCCAAACAACGTGGCCACTTGAGGCCATTTTATAATGCAAAAGAAAATTTGTACATAAGAGCGTTTCTCACACTCAATCTTCAAGAATTACCCTATTCATATTTCTAGAATTAGAAATCATGTTTCTAATGCATTAACTAATTATGTATTGGTTTGGTGCAAGTGCGCGCACGCACACACACACACACACACACACACACACAGATATATCATTAATAAAAATTGAAAGCATCATAAACAATTTAAATATTCATCAAACACAAAATGTGGATATATGTCCTACAAAATTAGGCTCATTGCCCTTCATCATACATCCATGTATCTAACCAATTACTATAAAATACATAATATCTAGGCTTGAGGCCCTAGGTCTCATGGCAGTATACTATAGTGTTGGCCACCTATCAAAAAAGGTACACCAACACCAGTGGTACTCCTACTACTAAGCATTATATATGCCTTAAAATCTCTTTGATTTGTGCCATTGGTATCTAGTGAGTAAAACTCTCTGAGATCCATCAACTCAAATAATTTGGTCTATGTATTTGTTATTTTAATCCTCTCTTCTACCTTAACGTAATGCGGGAAACCCTTACATCACATTCGTCCCACATTTACATAATCAATATTTTTTGTTAGATGTTTGTCCACATCAGAAATATTTCCCCGCTTCTTGAATTACTTTTATAAAAAGAACAACAATAAAAATTACATAACTTTAAAATAAAAATATGATACCTATGTCACCCACATGGAATTGGGAGGTATGGAAAACTCTATACTTCATCAGAAATACAAGCATACATATGGATAGTCATCAATTGTTATGATCTATTTTTCCCACCAATTTAAAAATTCATTATCAAGTAAGTATGTTTGTGGTGACCTATCCACCTCCTTGCCTCATCACAAGGGCATACTATTAGGCCATGCATGGTTCTCATGGGTTTGATATGTTGAGGTTCACTTGTGGATGTAGTGTTGAAATTCACCCATATCTTAGTTTTTTTGTAGGTGATATTTTTGTCTACTGTTTGATGAACTTTGCTCAGGCCCAATTTACATGTCCTCCTTGATTGATTCCACTTGACAAGATTAGCCTTTAAGATTAACCGTACTTAAGAATTACCTATTTTTTGGTTGATGACATTGTGCTAAATTCTGGTGATTCTTTACCTAATACTTCTATGGTTTTTCTTTAATTTAGTCTTAAGGAGTTTGACCTTACAATTCTAGTAGATGAAGTGAAACTAGATCAAGACATTTGCACTGTGTTTGATAAATACTTCAAAGGGGTAAGCCTTCATGTTGTAATTTTTTTTTTACACAATCTCCATCTATGTCACTTGAAATTTTCAATCTCTAAAAAAATATGGATTGCTTTTCTTTATTGAAGGGAAATTCTATTCATTCCAATCAAAGAAAATGGTTTTTGGGGGAAACACGCTCGAGTTTATTTATAGAGATAGGAAGCTTTGGAAATCTTCATCTTAAGTTCCTAGAGTCAATCCATAACCAAATGAATATCCATAGTCCACCCTTGGTTTGATTTTTTGGTAGTGGAATTAATGTTAACGTGACTCAAAATTCTAGGTGGGGCAATGAAAATATCATCTATACTATGTTGGCATATGGTATTCCAATATGTGTGGCTTAGTGTTAAAAACGGTGAGAAATGTTCTCATAATCAATTGTTAGATGTGAATTTAAATATGTTTATCTTTCATACAAATATAAGGATAAATTCAAGGATTCCTCCCTAATTACACCATCCACTTCAACAATTTTATTATTGGGATTTGATATTAAGATACATTTAAAGTTGCATTGTGTTTTAGTTAATTAAATTTTAGTGAAATTGGAAATCTCGAGGCATTTATATTGGGAATTTTTATTGGCTTATTGCAATTTCATGAATTTGTCCTTGTCATTGGTTTTTCAGAAGAAAGGGATATAATCCAACTGAGCTATAATAAAATCTAGAAGAAAGTAAACACTCTTTTCCAATACATTGAAATACAAGGCAGACATCTAGGTTGTAATGGACTGTGTGTGGGTAGGTGAAAATATGGGAAATGAGAATCATTAAATGGGTTTCACATTCAAGCTAAAACCTTGCTATAACATGATCATTTCCCTCCCTACTTTTTATATTAAACAAATCAACAAGTGCACCTAGAAAATTTCTCTTCTTACAAGATGGACATATAGAGTGAAGGAATTGTGGGGGAAATTGTATTAATAGTAACATTATTGTTTTCTTTAGCAATATCTTGGTTGCATTGGAGGCTAGCCTTTAACATTGTTTCATGAGATGCACAAGTGGGAGGAAACGTTGTCACTTTGTTTCTCTCTCAATTCCTTTAGTCATTGTTCTAAACATGTAAAAGGTCCCACTGTTTCTCTAGGAGTTTTCATTAAAATTGAGTTGAACCCTATATAACTTTGATTCCAATACAAATTACACAATTTATGATAAAAACAAATTGTTATTACTTAAACCCTTAGCACCCCTTTATCTCATAGTATTTCCTCAAAAGAAGCATTAATGTTATTGTTTGACATGATTATGTAATGGAAATGGAAAAATTAAAAATATGAAAGGAGAAAGTAATGTATACTAAGAAAATGTAGTGCTAAGGAAAAAAAATAAAACATAAAAAAATATTGTGAAGAGAATTCCTTATTGAGAAGGCAAGGAATAAACATGATATAATTAATGCTACAGTAGTTGGTTGTGTTATTGGTGGAATCTTATCTACCAAAGATTCACCCTCTTATAGGTTATTAAATGTCTATATTCAAAGCTATCTTCTTCAATCATTTGAGTGTGGGGACATTACATATCCATTTCAGATCACATATTCACATTGAGAATCTTTGTAGTCTACAAAATATTATAAAAAGTCAATCTAGATCAATGTGCATTCAATCTACTTATTTGGAACATGGCTTTGAATTTGGTTGATGGATCTAGTTATTGGGTCGATTTCTAACTATACCTTTGGATCTAATTTTTGGCTTACTTGTTCATGAAATGAAAATGATTGCTCATTGATTCTAAGCTCTAAGAAATATCCAAATCTAAACTCTAATATTAGTAGCGATTACCATCTCTTTGAAACTTGGATATGGTCAATCTTGGTAGTTAATGAACCCAAGTCAAATGCTGATCTTGTTATTTAGTATGACCCCAACAAGCTATGTCATCAAGTAAAATTTTCATACAAGGTCATTGGCTCCTTTCCTTATTATGGCCAATTACTTCCTAGCATGGAAAAATTTCTTTACAACCATGTCAATTGAATGATAGTCTTGCATACCCCTATATGGTGGTTGTAGGAGGCTTTATATCTAGTAATATAGTTTATATATTGGCCTGTCATTATTTAACTAGCTCATAATAAAATAAATTTCAACCCATGTTTGATATCCTTTGTTTCTCTCTCCTACTTCCATTGAACAACTAGTTGATTCATTAGTGAGGTTGACCTCTTCCGCTACTACAAATCGAATAAATTCTACTAATTGGAATAGAGATGAAAGGAACACTTTATCCTCATTACTCTTCACCCTTCACACTCTACTCTTGGTTACGTGGTTTCTAGGGTGAAGCTTTAGATGAATTCATCAACACTTTGCTTCCAAATGGCCACTCAACTTGTAGTGGCAGAAAATTTATTGCTTTCTCCAGTGGAATCTTGTTCATCCTTTTTGTAAATACATTATTCTAAGGTGTGTATGTAGTATTTCACCTTGTTATACCTCATTTCTTACAAAATTCTTCGACTTCCACATAATTTTCCACCATTATTTGTTATAAATGTCTTAATTATCTAAGATGATAACTAAAATTGCAACCAATATGCCAACTCGTAATTAAGGATAGAAAATTAAGATGCAAACTTGTAATTGACAACTACAGGGGTGTCATTAGTCAAAACCACACATGTGGGCTAGGTATCTCATCTTGAAATTTCATGAAATAAAGATCCATAGAGGATCATTCCCAATAAAATTTCCCATAAATATATTACTTCACAAACATCAAGATAAGCTAGAGAGGGGATACGACTCTTCACTTACCCAAACACAACCTAGTGCTTACTCTTATGTTAGAGGAGGTTACATGAAAACACGTATACAATGTTGGACTGTGAACACTCTTTAATGATACTATGTTTTATTTTGGTGGCCTTAAAGTGTTTAATCTCCAATCTTGGCCCTAGGGCATACAACATAGACTACAAGTTGATGTATTGCAACTAAAAAAAGTCGAGTTGGTTTTATGTTCAAGTGTTTATTTTAGAGGTCATTGGTTGCTCAAAAGGAAATGATATTACATCTCATGATGTTTTAAGACTCCACAAAACCAATTATAAGAAAAATGACTATAAAAGCAATTAATTATTTTTCAATCACTAAGTTGATTTTGGACTTTCTGAAATGTTCTAGAAATTGTCTAGAAATAAATAAAAAAATATCTTCTCTTTTTGAAATCTAAAAATGCAACCAAGTACAGTTCCCATGAGATTGAACATTTGACAACAAGACTTAGCAACTATTGCAACTACACAACTTATGAATGAAAATAATAAACCAAAGAGGAAAATGTTCATTAAGATTCTTTCTTTTCAAGCACTAATGTATTAATGACATGAAAGGAAATGAACTATTAAAGAAAACAAACTTTTTATTTTATTTTATTTTCATTGTTGCAAAAGAAGCAAAAAAGTAAAAAGGAAATGTAACCTGTAATGCAAAGCAAGAAATTTTTTTCTATTAGCTTCTTTACAGGTAATAGATACAAAGAAGAAAAAATCAAAGCTCATAAACAAGATTATGAGAATTAAGAAATGTAGAAAGTGATAATAAAGAAACACAAGAACTAAATGTTGGATGTGGATAGCAAAATTATCTTCCTAATTTATAGGTCTTGTTTGAGTCAGGCCATGAGGGGGTGTGGGTGGGATTTCCCTCCCACTATTGTTGCTTGGGTGGTCTAGTGGGGGCATGTTTGGAGCCTAGTAGTGGCGGGGTTCTAGGTGCCTAAAGGTAAAATAGATGAAAAAATGCCTTGTAAGATACTGTAATTTTGTAGACAATCTAGGTAGTTCATTAGGAAGATTATTTGAGGGTAGAAATTATGTTTAATTTAGGGTTTTTTCATTAGAAGGAAACTCCTTATTATTTTATATGATCGAATTGCTTTGTAGATGTGTATGATTATTAAAGAGAGAGGAGACTATGTGAGATAGAAGAGTAAATTACAACGGGTTGTATGATCTCTTAATTTTGTTGGATAAGCTAAAATTGGGTGAACCACTTATATTTGTGTATCTCTTGTTTTATGCATTTACGTATTTGTGTTTTAATTTTTTTTTTTTTTTTTTTTGTGTATTTCATTGCTCTGTTAATTTACTTCTAACACTAAAAACCAAGATATTTTTCCCAAAAATGTACCTTTTAAAAACTTAACAGCCTAAACCTAGAAACAAAGAGAACTTTATAATTTTGAAAATACAATCAAAATAACTTTCTTAGACTTCTAGAGAAATAAAAATACCCAATACAAGAAAAAACACTCATATAGAAGCCATGGGACCATTAAGGATGAATTTCAAATCCTAGAAGGTCAAAATTTCTACCTCTGGGGCATATACGTGATTGCTATTGAATAAACACGTGTATTTATGTGACTATTATTCAAGAAACATGTGTATATATGCAAGTTCCTTGAAGACAAAAAAATGTATAAAAGACAATTATGCAGAAAATTATTTAATGAACCAACAAAAAATTGCAAGGTATTGTAAACAGGGTTTAATATTGAAATTATAGACTGAAATAGAGAGTAAAATAAAGCTAAAATTAACCACAAAAAATCAAACTAACCCTAAGAGACAAAATTGAATAAGCTTGTCCCTATTTCAATTGCCAATTCTATTTATGGTATTAACTCCTAATGATAAGGTTATGAACCATCACAAAAAAATGGAAGAAAAACTCATTTCAATCAAAGAGCAATGAAGAAATAATTAATAGCTACTTATTAGAGTTTTATAGGTTACAGAGAAATCTTGAGACTAGAGTAGATCCACTTGCAAAACATTTTCACTGTAAGATATTATTTGGGATCTTACAGTGAAAAGAGACAAGAACATATGACAACAACATACTTTAAGAAAATATAAGTGATCATAATGAAAGAAATCAAGAAAACAATTGATCATCATAATATATATTTAAAAATACTTAAAATTAGGACATAATGAAATGAGTCTCTTATTGATGAAGTAAAAAAAAATATAGGGCTCTGAAACACTTGGTTCTTTGTTTCTTTGTTGTAAGAACTACTCAAAAAAGTGTTATGATTCCCTTTAACTAGAGCCATTTAAAATATCCTCTACAATGTCTTCCTCTTCACGACAAAGAAAATAAAAGAGAAGGAGTCACTTTTCAATGCTAGAAGAATGATCTCGAGAGAAGGAAATAGGGATTCTCAACTAAAAGGATTATGTCTTCCTCTTCAGGAAAAATAAAATAAAAGAGGAGTCACTTTCCAATGCTAGAAGAATGATCTAGAGACAAGGAAATAGGGATTCTCAACTAAAAGGACTATTTAAAAAACTTAGGGGATTTCACATATGTGGAAAAGGAAGAAAACTTAGACAAATAAGGGTACCCACCTCCTCTTCTTAGAATATCGTTAACTACTCATCTAAGGTTGTTTGGGTCATTAGGGACAACATACAAGACCAAAAATCTTATTAAATTCATAAACCCTACATTGAAACACACTATTATGTGCACATTTATTTATTTTTAGCACAAATTGAAGGCATACACTAATTACTTTAAGAAAACTAGCACATATACATAGTTTTCTTAAGTAATAGTTGCATATGTCAATTAAGTTTTGTTTTCTCAAGAGTTTTTTAAAGGTAAAAAATGGAAGGGAATGATAACATTAGGCTAAAGCATGCATATTATAATAAACCTGATAAAATATGCTATAATAGACCCTCCATGCTCTTTATATAAAGATCACAGACCAATCTATGTTAATCTATGGATCAATAACCATTAGAATTGAAGATAATATTAGTAGTTGGGTCACTCTATGTCTAGAATATATCATGACTCTTGAATTACAATGCAACTAATGCATATTGAGGAAACACACTTTTATTTAATAGACACATTAAACCAAATTCAACTTAACTAACTCCTAAATGTCTAAATTCATTAACAAAATTAATCTTTTTTTTTTTAACTGAAACGGGTATGTTTTATTTATTGAGAAAAAGATTGGACTTACGCCGTGGCAGCCATCATTACATTGCTTCTATTTATGTTTCTTGTACTATTACAAAATGCAGATTGCTCATGGATTACAAGGATGGAATGAACTTTCGCCATTTATGAGGATGTGCCCTTTCCCAAGAGTGCAACCTTTGTTCGCCAATAGGTCTGCTTCACTATTCAAGTTTATGAGGATATGGAGGAATTTGTAGGAGTCAAAGTCGAGCAGGATTCTCTTTAATTTGTTCTGAGTTTTGTTGAGGCTTGCATTGGTGAACATTTTGCCTGTGTTTAAATTTTTTATTAGGATCTCTGAGTCTCCAAAAGCTTGGAATTCTTTGTCTCCTCTGTCTCTAGCAATTTGACAAGCTTTGAGCAGGCCCTGGATCTCTGCTTGATTGTTCGTTTTCTGCCCGATGCCCCGGCAAAAACTGTCCCTTCTTGAACCATCCGAGGCATAGATTACCCCTCCTGCTCCTGCTGTCCCAAGATTACCTTTGGAGGCTCTGTCAAAGAAGATCGTGGTCATTTTTTGTTTTCTCCACCATTCTTGAATATTAGCTTCAAAGTCTCTTTTACGCCATTTCGGATTCGCTGCTTGAGGGGCTAGTAACTGCTTTCGAGGGTAGGGAGAAAGGGGGCCCAGCCACCTCTCTTCTTCAGGGAGCAGCAAAGTGTCATCTGAAAAGTATTATTGTTGTGTTGCTTCTAGGAGGAAGGCTTTGGCCTTTGCCGCTGCTGAAAAAGGGGTTTGTTGCTTTTCATTGAAAATCAGATCATTCTGGGTCAACCAGATCTACTAGCATACATATTTGGGGATGGCATTCCAGACTTTTCTCCAATATGATTTGTTGGGGAGTTTTTTAGGATAACATTGATTCCATGTGTCAAATAGGTCTGCTACAGAGTTAAATTGGGGGACTACGTTTTGTAACTCATGGAGAATGAGTCTCCAAACTTCTTTGGAAAAATTACATTCCATGAAGAGGTGCTTGGCTATTTCTGAGCTGCTTCTGCATAGCTCACATCTGTGCAGCCCAGCTATGCTTTTTTTTATCAGATCGTCTCCTGTTAACAACTTGCTGTGAACCAGTGTCCAAAAAAATAAATTTACTTTAGGTAATGCTAGCGGATCCCAAACTTTCCTCCAAAACTCCAGTGGTTTACTACTGTTCATGATTGGCTGGAGAGCATTGTAGGATTCTACTGTTGTATAGGTTCCAGATGTTCCCCACCCCCAGCTGTCATTATTTTCCTGTTCACTGAGGCCGCTTCTTCCAACAGATCTTCAAGGATGCATTTTTGTTGATTTAGGCGGTTTGGAACTCCAAAGAAGTCCCACCCTTGCCAATCGTCATGACTGTCCCATTTGGATAGATCATAAACGTTGTTTATCCCTCCACGGTCTAGCCAATTTTTCAGTTCTGCAATTTCTTCATTTTCTGCGAGGGGGTCTCGATCCATTATACTATCATGCCACAAATTTGTTTTCTTTCCATTGCCTAGGATCCTGTATGCCTTTCCTTCGAAGAAGTTCAAGCTTTTGTTGCATAATCGCCATACCTGAGTGCTGAGATTTGTTTGGCTTGCTTGCAGATTTCTGAGTGAGACTTTGTGGGCATACTTCGACTTCAAAGTTTCGCTAACTGGGTGCTTGGGATATTTAGAAAGGTTCGACATGATTTTGCCTCCCATCGCTAGATTGACTATTGCAGGGTCATGGATTTGCAAGCCTCCTTCAGAAGTTGAGATTTTGACCGTTTCCCATTTCACCAAATGAAATATGTGTTGATTCCCTTTCCCCCCCTGCCAAAGGAAGTCGCGAAGTAATTTGGAGATTTGATCCATCACACTTTTTGGGGCGAGAAGGAAGGCTGCTTGGTATATTGGGAGCGCAGATAACACAACCTTGATCAGGATGACCTTACCTCCTTTTGTGAGCGAGTAACCTCCCCAGACTAAGATTTTTGATTTAATTTTGCTGATGATTTCTAACCACAGTGACCTCTTATTGCAACAATTAGTGATGGGTAGGCCGAGGTATTTAATATTCTCCGAGTTGGCATGTTCGTTGAATCCAAGAATGTTGGAGATTCCTGTAAGCTCTTGCTGGTTAATGTTCCAACCATAAATTTCACTTTTTCTTTCATTGATTGAGGCACCAGAGACCTTGCAATAGCATTTAAGGATAGAGTCAAAATCTTTGGCTATTCTAACTGAGGTACCTTCCATGAGGAGGGAATCATCCACAAAAAGAGTGTGATTCTAAGCTCGAGAGGTATTGGAAGGTTTGAGGCCAGGAAGGGAACCTAAGGCTTTTTCAACTGTTAGCTTTCTGCTGAGAGAATCCGCCATCAGGATGTACAGGAAGGGAGAGAGCGAGCATCCTTGCATGAGGCCTCTTTGGGCTTGGAAAAAGGGAGTAGGGCGACCGTTTACGAGAGGGGCAATCCAGGGATTGTCAGGGCAAGCAGAGATGAGCTTGACGAAATGGGAGGAGAAACCATAGGAATGAAGGACTTTGAAGAGGAAGGCTCGATTGACTCAGTCAAAAGCATTGGCCATGTCGAGTTTTATGAGCATGCCTTTTTCTTTTCGCTGTTTGCTTGAGTGGATTATCTCCTGAACTTGGATGACATTATCTAGTATGTGCATGCCTTCTACGAAGCCACCTTGATTTCTTGAAATCAGCCTTTTGAGCAATGGCTTGATCTTGTTTGCTAGGAGCTTTGCTAGAATTTTATAGGAGGCGTTGCAAAGCGATGTAGGCCTGAATCTGGCAAAGGTTTCAGGATTGGTTTCTTTAGGGATAAGGGCGAGATATGTGGAATTAGTTCCTCCTCCTACTTTGGATTTTTTAATAAATGCTTTTGTCATCTTTAAAAGGTCAACTTTGATGATGTCCCATCAAGTTTTGTAAAAGTGTATTGTAAAACCACCAGGCCTAGGGGCCTTGTCCGATTCCATGGACCAGATGACTTTTATGATTTCTTCTTCGGCGTGGGCTTAGTGAGAACGACATTGTCTTCAGGGCTGACCAGGAGAGGGATGTTAGAGAGGAGATCAACAGTTTCTTCCTCGTTGGTTTGGGTGTCTACGGTGTAGAGATGTTTGAAATGTCTTTTAGCTGCCTCTTTTATCTGGCTGAACCCTTTGCAGATCTGCCCGTCTGCTGTTGTAATTTCTGAGATGTGGTTTCTGGAGAGTCTTGCTCGATATTGGCGATGGAAGAAGGATGTGTTCCGGTCACCTGCC
Source organism: Pinus taeda (assembly GCA_000404065.3). Taxonomy (NCBI): domain Eukaryota; kingdom Viridiplantae; phylum Streptophyta; class Pinopsida; order Pinales; family Pinaceae; genus Pinus; species Pinus taeda. The sequence goes on from APFE031261392.1 coordinate 12,219, forward strand.
TTCAACCACAAACTTCGAGACTTGATTCTCGAGTACTCTTCCTCCATTCAAAAAGATCGAAATGATGAGCATTGTAATTTAACTTCTTTGTTGAGTAGCGTTGGAGTGATATATTTGATTTCCAATTCAACTTGCACCACCACTAAAGTTTGAACAATTTCTTTTCTTTGACTCGTTGGGTTTGGAGCTGGTTTCTTTATCCAATTCTTCAGGGCTTGCTTTGTGGCTTTGAGCTTTTGTTCCCACACATAGCTGGAGGACCTTATGAAGGATTTGGCCCATGCTACTTTCACTGTGTCAATGAATCCGTCCCTTTCAATCCAAAGAGGGCTAAATCAGAAGGGGATTGGGCCAAGATCTTCTTCATCTTCCAGAATGAACTGAACTAGTTTGTGGTATGAGGTCAATTTCAGTAGAATTTTGGTGATGATTATCTTCTTGTTCATCATCAAAGTGTCTTGGACAAGAAATCGGTCCAGACGGGCTGATATATGTTCCTCTCCCACTATGTTGTTGGTCCATGTATAGAGCCCTTTGACTGGATTGAAATCAAGGAGATCCCATTGTTGTATGAGGTCTTCAACCATGGGGAGCATGGAGTCTCTGCTGTTGATTCCTCCCCTTTTTTCTTTGGATTTTAAAACAATGTTTAAATCCCCAACAAGAATGATATTACTATGGGAGTGCTGCTCTAAAAATTCATTAAGTGAATTCCAACAAACTCTCTTTTCAGAATACAGGACTGGTACATAAAGATTGAAGAGGGATATGGTCAACTTACTTGAACAATGTGTTAGCTCCGTAAAAATCCAGTGCTGGGTCTCATGGGATTTGATCAACTCGAAGAGATCTTTTGTCCAGAGAGTTGGAAGCCCTCTCGATGAGCCTCTTGAGCTGACTGCTCTTCTTGCGCTTTTCTTCAATTTCTTCTTGCTGATGTCTAGAAGGGATTTCCCTTCTATCTTAGTCTCTTGGAGCATGAGAATGTCTGAGGGTTCTATTTTGAGCAGATCCTTGACCGCTTCTGCTTTCATGGGGTTGCCCAGATCTCTACAGTTCCAAGAGATGAGGCGCATTATTTACCACGGGTGGGGTGGGAGCCTCCCTTAGGGGGCATGTTCCTGGAGTTTCTCCGGATAGACATCTCAATTGTGGGCTCACTTCCTTGGGTTTTGAGCCTTTCCACCTCCTCTTCCCTTGCTTCTCTACGAGATTTCTTGCCAACTTTTCTTGTGGGCTGCTTGTAGTTTTCGTTGTCCGATGAGTCGGAGCTTTCAGCTGGTTTTTTCTTTGTGACATCTGCATATGAGGGATTGGAAGGGATTCCTTGGGGGACTTCTAGGTGAGCCATTTCCTCATCTTCTTTGTTAAAGATAAGAGGGACGTTTTGATCCAAGTTTTCCGGGGCTATTGTGGCTGACTTGCTCTATCTGTTTTCTTTGTCATTTGAGTTCTTTTCTTAGATGGGGATGGAGCTACTTGGTGCCTCTTTCGAAGTGCCTTTCCCATTGCCTTTTCTATGATTGGTGGCTTTTTGTATTAGGGTCCATTGCTCACCGATCTGTTTGTCTCACTCTTCTTCCGCCTTTTTCTTGCAATGTTTGGCAAAGTGCTCGTAACCATGGTAGTGTCTACATTTGAATGGAAGTTGTTCATAGTCCAACTCTTATACAGGCGTCCATCCTCCTACTGTTAGTTTAATGGCTTCCGGTAGACCCTCCTCCAGGTCGACTTCGACACAGATGCGCACACATGAATATTGATATTTTCTTGCAGCCTCATCTATGTATTTTCCTAATCCGTTGCCGATGATATGAAGAGAATTCTGGTTCCAGTAGTGGAGGGGAAGATGGGGAAGCCGCACCCACACTGGAACAACAGATGGGACATCCTGAGCTGGGTCGAAATCTGAAGACCATTTGTTGAGATATAGTCCTTGGGGCCCCATAAAATAAGGTCTATTTCTAAAGATTAGGCTTCTGTCCTCTATACTTTCAAAGATGAAGACAAAGAAGCCTTTGCTTACAAAGTAGCTTTTTATTCCTTCTTTGATTAATGACATCCAGTTCCTTTGAGTCCATTCCTCTACTGACTTAGGCGAGGTCCAGAGGCCCGTGAACTGGCATATGAGGCCTCTCTCAGCAAGATTTAGGGCTGCTTTTCATGTTTCTTCTTCAGGGAGGGCAACCGATGGTATGGAGTCCATCTTCTTGACAAACTTCTGCTGTATGGCTGAGGGTGTGCACTTAGAGTTTGAGTCGATCATTGCTTTGAAAGCTATCACCTCCGGGGGAGGTGGCATGGCTGATCGCAGCAGATCAAAGCTGTCCAAGATGCTCAAAGGAGCCAATCACTCACATAAGAAAAGGAGGAGCCGAGAAGGAGGGTTGGGGGCAGCCCAGATCGGAGGAGGCCAGGAGCGGGAAGGCCGAGCAGCAGGGTTGCCAGGGAGGGAGGTCGCAGGAGGCAGCTCAGGGGTGCAGAGCAGATGAAAACTTTATTACCAATTGCTTTAAGGTGTCATTGTAGATCACAAAATTAATCTTCAAGAGTAATCATACTTAAAAATTATCTCTTTTATGGTTGATGGCATTGTGCTAAATTATGGTGATGATTTACCTAATACTTTTGTGAATTTGGATTAATTTAGTCTGAAGGATTTTGACCTTACAACTCTAATTATGTAGTGAAGCTAGATCAAGACATTTGGAATATTTTTAATAACTGCTTCATAGGGTAAAGGGTTCATATTGAAATATTGTTTACTTACACAATCTCCATCTATGTCATTTTAAATTCACAATGTAGAAAAGGATATGGATTTCTTTTCTTTATGGAAGGGTCAACCTATTCATTCTAGTCAAAGAAAATGGTTTTTGTGGGAACCACAATTGAGTTTATCCATAGAGATGGGAAGCTTTGATGATATTCATCTTAAGTTCCTAAAGTGAGTTCCTAACCAAATGAAAATCTGCACTCCACCCTTGGTTTAATTTTTGAGTATTGGAATTAACCTCAAAGTGACTCAAAATTATAGGTGGGGCAATTGTAATATCTAGGCAAAAAAGCAGCAAAGATGTGATGGCAAAGGAGCAACAAAGGAAGAACAAGAGCAATAAGGTATGTTGCAGTGATGTTTGACAATGAGAGGTTATGTTGCATTTTGTTGATGCTTGATGAGAATGTAATACAAACATGTGATGGACAAAGGAACAACATTTGTAGCAAGGCATATATATTATGTTTTGATGGCTTGGAAGAATAAAGGAGTAGTAAAGTATGATGGAATATGCACAGATGAACATGCTTTATTGGCGAACATATTGTTAAAACTTGCTTTCATATGTTTGTTATGCTGCAATGGGTGTTGGTGAAAGGTTGCTTGTGCATATGGAGAAGTGGATAATTGTAAACATGTATGCATATGATGAGTGAGATGTAAGGCAAAGGAAAATACATGAAGAATATTGTGGTGCAAGGCTATTTGAATATGAAAGAAAGGCTATATTAATTCATGCTATTTGTTTATTTTATTGACATGAAGAATATTAATGCATGAAATTTGGATATGATGAAATTACTTTTATGTATTTTAATATTCAAGAGTTTAAACCCTTTTGGAATTGAAGAGAAGCCTTTGGAATGAAAAGAGACAAGTTTTTTCATTTCAAATTAGTGTGTGTGGAATACTAACAACCATCAAAGTTCATTTATAAATTTGTGTAAAGTTTGTAGAGCTGAACGGTTAGAGAGAGTTAGAGAAGGTGAGAGATGATTGAGGTGTTATGCATTAGTTATCTGGAACATATAAATCAGATGTAATGCTAATTTAAGGAGAAGAAGGATCAAAATTAGAGATGGAGATATGAAAAATTGTAGACCAGGTAAACCAACATATTGTTTTCATTTTGTATGAGGTGATTATGGTCTCCTTTAAAGTTGTGGCTTGATAAATATTAGGTCAGAGGTTGTATAGGTAGGAGCGTCTTATGGGTTGTAACCTGTAGAAAACTTATGGGGGTTGGAGCTTCAGCTTCCTTGCATGTTGTAGCTTGCAGAGAAATTGAGGTAGTATCCTCCTCTAGGTTGGATCCTACATAAAATCATGTAATAAGGGAGTAGGAGCTAGTTTGCATCACAACAATAACAAAGTTATGGTTCTCCCTTTATGGTTTTCCACTTATATTTGGTTTCCATATGTGTTGCTATTATGCACTGATGCCATGTTTTGGTTTACTTATTACATGTTGTTCCCATATTAAATCTAATGGTTATTATTTTTTAGGTTGATTGCTTAATGTTTCAGTTAATCAGTTAGAAGCAAATAATTTTAATGTCCATGAATGGAATAAACAGATTCACCCCGTCTCAATTCAGTCAAGTTTTCATCAATTGGTATGGAGTGGGTTCCTTCAATATAAGCCTAACAAATTTAAGGTATACCTTGTTAAGTCATGGACTATCAAAGAGTACACTTGCTAAGTGAAACAAACTTTCATGAATGGAGAAATAAGGTAAATTCTGAGCTGATGTCTTATGGACTGGTGTATGGGAGCTAGTGTGTAATGATTACTATAAAGACTCCCACTCCAAGCAAGAACAACACTGGAATTCTTAGGAAAAATGCATAATGTATAATAATCTTGACAATAAGGATCTTGTATAGCTGTATATTTAAATTATGCAAAAGAAAATTAGAAAAGGTTACAACTTATGCATGAAGGAGACATTAGTAGGAGAACTATCCAAAACTAGAAGAAAAATAAAAGGAAGAAAAAGTTTTGTCAAAAGTAAAGTATTCAATCAAATGAAGCAAATTTAGTTGAAGAACAATTCAAGCTTGACTTAGTCTTGGTTGAAATATAAATAATGAGGATGATACCATAAGAAACTGTTGCAAATATGTGATGAAAGAGAACATGAATTAAAGGAGGAAATTGTTAATTTGAAGACACATCTTGAAGAGGCAAGTATAATAGAAGAGATGATGAATAGTGGGCTAAAGGTGAAAGAGGTACAATGTGAAAGATTAGAGTGTGAGATCATTTCAGCTAGAAGAGAGTTAGATGAAAATGGAAGGTTGAATAAGCATTTAGAAGAGGAGGTTGTCTCCATAAAGAAAGAATGAAAAGGCATCCATAAAGGATAATGAAGCAACTCTAAAAATACATACAAAAGAAGAAGCTAGTTATAGCATGATTTGTAAAGAAGCAAACAAAAACAAGTGGCAATATTGAGATGAAGAAATGGTCATTTGCTTCTTGAGATAAATTGAGCAATTTTGAAGATCTCAAAGGATATTATTTGCTCCTTTGAAATATATCAAGGGTTTTTCCTACCATCAATATAAGAAAACAAAAAATCAATTTTAATTAGAAAAATATGCAGCAAATAAGAAGGCTTCCTCAAGAAAGAAAACAAAGAATATATTCATTCACTTGGTACACAAATCATTTCTATGGTTACTGTTATTTGTGAAATGAATTTAGACATAAAACTATTGAATGCAAAATTTTTGTAAAGAAAAGTAGAAATAACTCAAGAAAGAACACACCATTTGTTTCATTTCTTAGCCATATAAAGTGATATTTGTGTAGCAATATTGGCCATATGGCCAAAGAATGCAAGTTGTTATATACTCTAAAGAGTTGTGGATAGAAAACAAAATAAGCTCCAAGCAAACCAGATAATGAGCCAAAAGGAAATGTGGATAACAATAGAAGGCAACCAACTAAGGTATGGAAGAGGAAAAAAAAGGAGCAACCTGAGACTTCAATAGCAAAATGAAGTCATCATAGCCTTAGGGGGAGTTGATATAGAAAGAAAAATAAGAATTCATTCATTGTTAGAGGAGAAACAACATCTAAGGGAGAGAGAAGCCCCAAAATATCTTGAAAAATATCAAAATTTTGAGGAAGCAAACTCTTGCAATTGAAAATACAATATATGTCAAGAATGACATTGTTAATGAAGAGAACAAGGATGTATATGAAAATGAAAATTCCTTAGTTGAGACTGTCAAAATATTTGCTCAAAATTGTCACTGAAGGAATATTCCATCCAAATTATTTTCCTTTGAAGAACATGTAACAAAGATGTTAGAAAGTAGATTACATGAACATAAAATGCGAATGATAGTCAATGTATTAGTGAAAAAAAATTAAGCAAATAATGAAGCAAAATTCAAAGCAATGTTCTAGTGCAAAGATATTTTATTTGCATATCTATATATACTTTGCAGAAGAGACTACATGTTGTAGAAAATGAGGCTTATTAGTCAAATAGCTACAACCATCTAAAGAAAAAGTTGTGACAAAATCAAACTTGCAACACTTTGAAAGAAATAGTCTTTTAAGATCTTTATCTTAAAAGGAACAAGGAATGGCTTTAGAAAGTAGTTGGGCATATCATTGAAAGAGCTCTACTAAAAAATTAGAGAAGAATACCTATTTTTAAGGGAATGAATGCTTGTGGAAAAAAAGGAAGAAAAAGAAGAGGAGAATGTATAGCCTAGATGAATGAAATAACATATTTGATCTTGCACAAGCATAGACTAATAGATTTTTAATGACATTGAAAAAAAGATTTTATCAAAAACCTTTAAGATTAAGACAAAATCCTTGTAATGAATCATTCAGGTACATCTTTATAGAGAAGAGAAAAGAAAAAGTTCAACAATCTAAAAAAAGATAACAATCTAAAAAAATATAAGAAGCAAGGAGAATATGTATATATAATATACAAAAAAGATTCACAAGACTGAAATGTAAAAAACAAGTGGATAGAGGACAAAATCTACATAGGCTTATGGCAGAAATGGAAAGAGGCAAAGAGACAGATAATGAATATTGTGTATATAAATAATTGGTCTTTATAGAGAAGAGAAAAGAAAAAGTTCAACAATCTAAAAAAAGATAAGAAGCAAGGAGAATATGTATATATAATATACAAAAAAGATTCACAAGACTGAAATGTAAAAAACAAGTGGATAGAGGACAAAATCTACATAGGCTTATGGCAGAAATGGAAAGAGGCAAAGAGACAGATAATGAATATTGTGTATATAAATAATTGGAAAAAGTTACAGCGTTCGTTACAATTTCCTTAAAATAAATTAATTGGTCAATGTCACATCCCACTATGCATTACAATTATATACATCAAGTGTTATTAATACTATTGGCTTTTTATTTTAGAGCAACATTTCAATTCCTATTGGCATATGAAGGAATATGACACTTGTGCTCAGGTCAAAATATATTTCGACAATGTACATTGAGGATTATTTTACAAGTGCGTTGATTGTGTTACAATATATGTAGTGGCATTAAAGAGCATTGATTATTAGTCACAGTGTTTATATTAAAGAGCAACATTTTTATTAATGGAGTAGAGTTTAGGTTTTTATGCCCTAATTTGGAAAGCTTTAATTATTATACAAAATGTTCAATAATATTATTTGAAAAAATGTTGAGGACAATATTTGGAGCTTATTGTTTGCAATACCTTAATACAATGCATAATATGAGTGTGTCGATAAAATAGGTAAAAGACAATGTGTTCAGTTATTATTGCAAGGGTTAATAAAAGGAGAAACAATGTGTTGATAAAATGAAAAAGCCTTAATAAATTTAAATTTACATATGCAACATCTTATAGTATTGCAACATTTTTAATATCAATCTGGAGCAACATTTTTCTTTTCTGGATTTTGGTACATTGTTTTTATATCAACAACATCAAGATAATTGCTTAGATGAAACATTTTGTATACAACAATATGCCAACGATATGGGAATGAATACAACATTGGTTAGACTATGAATAGGACGTTGGTTTCAAGAGAGTGAATAATGTAACATTGGTTTCAATGGAATGATTGTAATAATAATAATATTCATTTTTAAGGTCACAGCCAAGCCAGACACCAAATTGGTGTATGAGACCCCCTTGTTTGTGGGACAAGGGACCCACCTCCCCGCAGCGATTTG